>DWUN01000586.1:0-21382 GCA_018249975.1 Passova gellias
TTTTATACTCCTGCGTCCGCGCAATTTTCGTAAAAAGGGGTCCAAAGTTTTACCATCACGTATTTATATATAGATTATCCGTCTGTCTGTCTACTAACTTGATTAATAATGTAAAGACCTATACCTGATAAAGGTATTACTTTACGCTCAATGCCAGTGAACGGTGCAGTGCTTCTGTCTACGGTACAATTATAACGTACTGCAAATACGTAGGTAAAAAGGTAGATCGGTTTTGACCTGAATGGGTGACGGAGCCTTCAATCGAACAAGTCTCGCATACTGTTCGATGTTAGGGCTGCCGCACACTAAGCCGATTGTGGTGACCACAAGTTACGGCCGAGTTTTTGCTGCACGTTGCATAGCATCGGCGTTCGAACGTTTGCCGCGAGAGTAGTCACTTTAGTGACCGTCTCTACTGGTCCAGGGTGCGGCAGTCCTTGCTCTGCGACCGAATTTCATAAGACTAGAGTTGACGAGTTTTCTATCTTCTACCCTTTCGACACTTTTCTTGGTCCGCTGCTGAACCGGGTCTCCTCTCGTAATGATAGGGATTTACGCCACAGTCTACCACGCTGGCCAAGCGCGGATTATAATTTTATGTTATTATATAATTATATTTATTTTAATGTCATAACTATAATTATTTTACGTAAATATAATACTTTCAGATCTATCAATTCTAAAGGAAGCTAGAATGAGTGTTCCGGGCGTCTGATCCTCAGTGGAGACACGGACCGGAAGTGACGCAATATGCTCGGTCTGTTGCCGCTACGATGGCTCGCGAGGATCAAAAACGGCGGCATCGCCAACCAGCTGTTCATGGCCTTGATGGGTGAGCGTAATTTTATATTCAATATCCACCTTTTGCCCGCGACATAGTCCCGCGCCCGCCGCAAAGGATGTAATTATTTTCAACATCACATTGGAAACCTCAAAAATAACAGTATTTCTCTACTATGTAATGGATGTCATTATACATATAAACCATCCTCTTGAATCACTCTATCTACTAAAAAAAACTGCATCAAAATCCAATGTAAGGTTTCCAATGTAAATATTTTCAACATCACATTAGAAACCTCAAAAATAACAGCATTTCTCTACTATGTAATGGATGTTATTATACATATACACCATCCTCTTGAATCACTCTATCTACTAAAAAAAACTGCATCAAAATCCGTTGCGTAGTTTTAAAGATTTAAGGATACATAGGGATAGACAGCGGAAAGCCACTATGTTTTATACTATGTATGTAGTGATAATAATAACTGGGGACAATTCCACATACGGGTATCTGATTCCAAATTATAATATTGAACGCCTGTGTTATGGTAACCGGGCAGCTGATAAAACTACATATACATACATAGGATATAATACTTATACCCAGACGTAGAAAAAACAAGTAGGCTGCACACACAAATGTTTGTCCTGAATAGGAATCGAACTCACGACCTCTCGTTTTGCTGTTAGGTTCTCTAACAACTCGACCGCGAGACGAGTCAAACTAAACATTACACTCTCTTAATTACTCGTGTGTTTTACCAGACCCATGTTCTGCAGTGACCATAAAAGGGTTGAAGATTAAAGAAAATCTAACATAAAGATGACTGTTTATCAATATCGCGTCTATGTGCGTCGCTGTACCATTTGGAAAGTAAACGAAACCATTGAGGCGGCGTTTAAGTCGTTAACACTGAATTAAGAGACCACTTTTTTAACAATACGCCGTAACCACTTAGAAATCACTTTAAGAAAAAAGACTAAAGTTTTCAAAATGAAATAAAGTTACGTCTTATATAAACGTAGCTAGCGACTGTAACAGTTGCACATTTCATGCTTCCCACAAATAGAATGTAGCAATAAATGTACTCCGCGAAATGCGCGAATAAAAATAGACCTATAATTATTTATTTATCTATACTTTATTTGAAACTTATACTAATAATATAAAGCTGGAGAGTTTGTTTGATTGTTTGGTTGTTTGATTGTTTGAACGCGCTAATCTCAGGAAATTATAGTCCGATTTGAAAAACTCTTTCAGTGTTAGATAGCTCATTTATCGAGGAAGGCTCTAGGCTATATAACATCACGCTAAGATGAATAGGAGAGGAGCAGCGATAATTTTTTTTTTTATGGCAGAACAACGTTTGCCAGGTCAGCTAGTTATAAATAATCATCACTCAGTCCCCAGATATTATTATTATTATTATTATTATTACTCACAAGGCAGCTTGACGACCTCCTCGTACGTGACGACGTCCAGTTGGTCGAAGACCGCGTTGTGTTTCGCCAAGTACTTATCCTTCGATTGCTTTTTCTTCCGACCGAATATAGAACAGTTCACTGTAACAAGCGTGGTGATTATCGTTAATTCTAATACACGAACATCACGTAGGTAGAATTTAAAATCTACTCATACAAAGCGCCCCCGCTAAGACAAACGGGAATGGGATTCTTGGAGCCTAATCGAGTGCTTTGCATGTGTACAATTGAAAAGATTTATTTACAATTCAAGCAAAACTTGAATAATATAGAAAATCTGTTGTGTGGAATAGTTGATTATCAACGATAACAATCAATGTAACTTCCTTAGTTAAATATATAGTTATAAAAGAGTCACAAAATGAACTTTTAGCTGCAAAGCTGCTCAGAAGGGCAGAGGGTAATGAGTTTATACCTAATTAATATGAAATACATATAGAAATGGTAAATCTTGAGCTTAAATAATCTGGAGCGTCTTCGACTGTCTTCCTACTTTACATAACGACACAGTTATATTTACATTGTTATCGGAAAGAAAAAAAAATTGGTTATAGTGTTACGAATTTTACTACAGTAAAAATATACATTAATGATTTTTGATTCTAGATTTCGATTATACCCAAAATTGTTAAATCATTGAATGTTAAATACACGAATAAGTAGGAAAGTCAATGCCTCAGTTAGGATTCATTAAATTTCAAGAAAACATTAATTACTTAACAGATTCAACCATTAGTCTCGTGAATAATAAATCATCAGAAGTAGCTGTTTATTAAAAATCCTGTATTACCATTCGACCTTAATATAATTGAGCTTCAGAAGAGAGAAATATTTAAGTTCAATTTAAGACATTAGTTAGTTCCAAGACTAATTGAGAGAATTTTCGATATCATTAAAATGACTTTATGAATATCGCTAAACAAAAATGGCAAAATACTATGAACAGATTATTTTGTGTCTAAAAAACTATATACTCGTATATAACAAACAAGGATACACAACAAAAACCTAATGAAATGGCGTTCACATATTGGATTGTAAATATTTACACGTTATAGTACAATATAAGATTAAATATCTATTTTACAATAAACATAATGTTATACGAATAACAAATTTAAGTAAAATAATGAAAGCCAATGAAGCCCAATATGGAAGCAATCATCATAATATCTCCACTGAGCTTCTAACAGTTAATAGCGATATACATAACGACTCAGAATAACGTAACGTACACCCTTTAAAACAAGTTCAAATAATAAAAGAGAAAATTAACACAGAAACATAAACAAACTATTCATAACAAATTAAACGCACACCATTATTTTGGGCACGTGTCAGAACAAAGTGGCGTAAACAATGGGACGTACGGACAAATGGTACAAGGTCACGTGAATGTTATTTTTAAGGATGACAAAACAGACTTACCTGTGTTCTCACAGCCGTCTGTGTGCGACACGCACCCCTCAGCTCCTAGCCGCACAACATTACACAACACGGTTCATGCAAAACGCAATACTCAAATGTATATGGCATGGTATGGAGGTCTACTCGACAGTATACATGTAGTTAGGGGAGGGAACACACGCAACACGACGGAAGATATTTTGTAAAACATCAAACTAAAGCGTTTAGTAAGCGAATACGCGATTTGAATCGGCTTTCTCATCGTATTTGCCGTTAGTACTATATTTCACAAAATACTTTCCGATCAATCAATTAATGATTCGGATAACACAATCGACTCTATATATCACATATCATTCGTAATCCGGAGGCGACTAATAGATTTACAATAACCGGATAATCTAAACAACGTCTTTTCAATGACATTGATGACATAGCTGTTGGATTAGATCTTCCTGTATCTTTTCAAAAGATCTTTATGACTTTGTATAATATTTTGCCATTACACCATGCAGATATAAGACAACCACACATTATCAAAGATACCGATAATACAACACTGCGATATACAGGATGATACATTATCACACAATTGTTTGTAACGTAGAAAGCAATTTTACATACCGACTGTTGATTTCGTCCATAAGAGTTAATGTTTGAAAGCAAAATAAGTTATGTTAATTAATGGGAGTTTTTAAAACAATGTTATAATAAATTAAATAGAAATATTCATCAAATAAACCTACATTAAGATAAAACATATAAAAGAAATGTAATTGGATTAGTAAAGAAAAATAAATTAGGAAAGATATATTGGATAAAGATACGCCTGTCGTAAGATTAGTAATTTCAATAATAAAACCAAAGTCGTCGAAGAAAGCAAAAGGTATATGTATAGAAATAAGGTAAAAAATAGATAAGAAAATATAAAAGTATCCATTCGGATACATATTAATTGAGATACAGCTAATGTACCGACGTCAAAATCTACGAATATGTTTGTGTACACAAATTAGGAACAATATAATATATTAACACAACATCAATATTAAGACGATCTTACATCAAGCATTTACGAATGTCATGAATCTATGATTATTTGAAACATTAAAACATCAAGCGTTTTCTCAACATTTAGTCATACGAAACGTTTCATTAATGAAAGCTGAATACGTGTTAACGATTCGTTAAATTTTCACAATTCATTTAATAAAATATACGAAGTTGTCACCGATTAACTTAATTAAGTTTGCCTTTATTTATTCATCGTGTATTCAGATTCCTTCAAGCGACATCCACTTAAAAGCAGGAAATGAACCGATGATCCCACATCTAGTTATAATATAATCAATTTTGAGTTATGATGTAACAAAAATAATTGTTGCTATTGATTTGCAAGTAAATTTGAGTGAAAATATTCAAAAGTATTTTATTAACACGAGACAATCTAATAACGACAATGAAAAACAATCGGACAATCGAATTTTGAAATGAAAAGATACATTCATCAATGGAAACAAGGATTTCGAACGACAACGGGACATTGGGAAGTGGAAAACCACCAACGCTAGCTAATACTCTGGAATCAATGAAACCAATACTATATGCACTGTCACCACATTGATTTGCACATTCATTGGCTTAAATCAGAGAGCACTGACCTTGATCCGTGTTGGATCTCTCCGCAGCGGCGCATGCCGCACGCCACTCTTGCAACTCTGGACTTGGTATAAGTCCAGCCGATCCGCCGGATGCGTCTTTACGAGCTTGCCACCAATGCGAATCGTCTTTGCTTATAATCTGAAAATTATCCCGAGGATTTATTGTGTATGATGATCGTTGAGACTAAAGCCTTAATAAAATTAAAATTGAATCGATTCCAGACAGATCTAGAGACTTATAAAACATTGTCAAAGTCTAAAGCAATTATTCAATCTGTATAAATTCATTAAAAGTTATAACAAGACTGATAAAGTTTAAAAACAGTAAATATTTGTTAAATATATCAATTTTTTTCTACTGTTGATGTAAGAAATCGTATACAGAGTCTAATTCCTCAAACTGATATATGTTTGTTGTTAACTTTAAAACCTACCTGCAGAATGTCACCTGTACTGAAAGCTATACCGGCTTGTGCGCACGGTATCAACTCATCTTCCAAAGGATCGTAATCGAATTGAGCTCTTACGAATATCTGAAAGACAATGAATAACATCACCGATTGTTCATAAGTCTTTCATACGATGAATACTAAGCTCATGAAATTATTCCAAATCGTAAACCAAAAAGACATTTGACAGATAAAATTATTAAACTTCAGCTTTTTAAGTCTTCGAAAGTTTCGATGAACTTACTGTACTTACTTCGTTCCAGACATCAAAAGGAATTTATTCATAAAGTTCTATCATAATATTTAAAGACATTAAATGAAGAATACGATAGGCTTTTTGGTAAACTTACGAGGCGAAGGAAATCTAGACAGCTCTTTAACAAATATGCTAAATATAGTATCAGATTAGGATGACAACTACATTTCATATGTACATATATATAGATGAGAGATTGTAAAACGATGGAAAACAAAAACCAATGTACGATGACACGATGTTAAGCTTACGAGACAATTGGCAATGATGCATGATGATAAAGAACAACAAGCGCACAGAAACGGGTACAACGCGGGGACACGCGGCCATGCCCGAGTGACAATAAACAACACAACATAAAAAATAAACATCGTAAACATGATAATATAAACACAACATAAAGTAGCAACGGCTCTGGTAATCGCTACTTACTAGCACGGGCGAAGGCTTAATCCGGAATAGCTGGTTAAGACAAAAAGAAACAACAAGTTTTATAATTTCTTTCAGCTGGAACACAACCAATTAAAGAGTCAATACGCTCTCAGGACAAGCATTAGATTTTGTTATTCTAGATTTATGTGCGCTTGTCGACTTTGAAAAATCACTAGGTACTCAGTCAACTCCTTTAAAAGTTCAAAGCACGCGTTAGTATTCACACATCTATTTCAAACAATGACATAAATAACATTGAAAGTATCTGCATCTACATCGAAACACTGTCTGTTGTTAGCTTTAGTCACATTTGCTATATTCGACAGGGGATTAGCGAATTCAAAACACTAGCATTCCTTTAACAGACACAGAGAACTAGATAGTTATCAAATTGTTACTAAGGAATACAGTAAGAGATAGGAAGGGTAGGATTACATTACCTCGCATGGCGGCGGCGCTGATCGGTACGACGGTACTATCTTGAATGTTACCGAACCGCGTGCTTCGCGCTGTAAATGCACAATCGTGAACATAAATAACATCTCTTGATATATCTGTTCATATAAAACATCAAAAAAATATAATAAAAGACAGTTAGAAAAACTATTGAGAAACAAATTAAGATTATTATGGAGACGCATTAAAGAACCTGTTAAGGAGAAAATAAAAAGATTTCTATCTAAACACAAAGTTTTATTATCTTCGAGGATGAAAACTGAATAGCGTATATAATATGCTATAACTCTATGAGACTTTAATAGGGAATGAAACATAATAAAATAACTGAATCACAATAAACAAAGTTCATCCGAAGCATTACTATATCCCTGCTCATTCCTATTAGGCAAGTAGATGAAGTGTGAATACATTGGATCATGTCAATTTGAGAAATCACGCAAAAAACAAATGAATAACAAATCAATAACTGTTCAGTTCAATTAATTGTTTACTTTGGAAAGGGATAAACTGAAAGGACCCAAAAGTAGAAAATAAGTTATAGTAGTCAGTAAAATAGATACGACAATTTTATGTGAATTGTACGTCGGTTGCAATAAACTGTTCCACGTAAAGGTGGACCACAAAACATTAATATGTCAACACTTATTAGTTACGACCCTACTCCCATATTGTTAATACGGGTAAGTTTTTATGTCAGAGTGAAATACGTGGCAGTAGAGACGAAAGATTTAAAAATATGGACGTTTCGTTGAACAAGAATTTTACAACCATACTGATTATGACGAATCAAGCAAAATATCCAAATACATGCAGATAATGCCGATAAAGGCCAAGATACGAGTAGGCTTTTAACGATTCGCAATAGTTTTTTTGTTTTCATTTTCAAGATAATTTTATACATTGTGCAGACGGACGAACCGTCGAAGGTCATCAAAGAACGTTCTTGTTCAATTCCATTCAACAGAAAGCGAGGAGGAATTTTTATTGAATCCTGAGAGACGTACGATTGGAGTGTTTTCCACTCCACAACACAGCGCACTTCACGTGGCGGCAACGATCGATGGACCCGCATCAATATTAACTTTTTCCGAGGAGAATTTTAAAATACCGTTGGTACTGTATGTTAGATGCGGTGCTGTGGAACTAATTTTTGCATCAGGCTTATTTGATGCCACGATGCAGACGTTACATAAAGAGCTAAAATGTTAAAGGTTATACCGGAATGTTCAAAAGCCTCACGAGCGACTGACTTGGCAACATCCGCTGACTGTGCAACTGATTGGCTGGCGACGTTCTAGTAAATAGAGCATTCGCTAATCTGAAATATTGCTCTGAATTTGGCTCTGGCGTGTCTATATCATCTATATCTTATCGTGAAGATTGCCTACTTACGTAAGGAACATGGCTGGATTTCATGCTCCATTTTCGATCACCTTTTACGAAACATCTTTTTGTAATCTCATGACTTTGCCCAAGACGATGTTAAGGTGCCTCGTATCGTCAATCGTACTAATGATCGATTGCAGCGCCTGTAACGTGACTATTGTTATCTACAAATGTTATACCAGCATCCGTTGAAGCTGCGCGACCGACTGGTTGGCGACCGGTGTTCCGTTGATCTCCCGGATCTCGTCGCCGACGTGCAGCGTCGCCTGGCGGTGTATCATGCCTCCGTGCATGATTCGCGCCACGATACAGCGTCCATCGTCCGCTATTTTAAGGGTTATTCCCTGTGGAGTTATAAAGATTGAGGATTAACCTTTTCGTTGGTTAACATTGCTTAAGTTTATGCACACATACATAGTTATTACATAGTGGATTATAGACGGTTAATTAGTAAGGATGCTTAAAGTTCTACAGTGAACAAATTTATCCAAAGTAATTGCTTTAATCGAAATGATTTCGTAATAGAAATGTATCGAGTTGTGGTAGTATTCTGCGCGAACTATATATAGAGATCTTCTACTCTTTGAGCACCTATTGTATTATCAATACACCCTGTATTCTGTCCCCGACATCCAACATGTTTGGAATCGGAGTAATTGCTTATCGATTAGCAAATAATTTACCGCTTCGCTGACGTCACTCCTGTTTTAAAATTTTGCTGTTCGCGATAACACCGTCATAGTTTTTAATCATTTCACCTTTCCTTTTCGTACGAAATATATTCATTTTCTAAGGCTATTGTGAGTAAAGATTTATCATTAGCGTTTTCCGGATTACTTTTGCCATGTTGAATTTTAAACAATACACAAAATACAAAATGTATTCCATTTGAAAATCCACGATCTTCATTTAGACAGCACACCACTCATTAATAAGCCGGAATACGAAATAGAACAGTGAACGCTAAATCAACAAAGGCTTCCGTCCTTCCGGCTAGGATTCCTTGAATAATTGCAAATGCGATTTTGCACTCGAAACACTTTAATATTTCATGGTGTAATTAGCGTGAATTATGCATTGGTTTTTAAACGTCATCTGTACAGTGCCCCACTACAAAGTCTTCAGACCACCGTTAAACTTGAGCTTAAAGTTTAATAGTTGTTCACTTAAATGAACTTGTGAATTAATGTATTTAGTATTTCATACGTGGGGTCATTTAGTTTCCTTTTTTTGGTAAAGCGAAAGCAAGGTTTTCCTTAACTTAACGACTAATGTTAACATCAAATTAAACGTAACTTCCATCGCCAACTTTAACTCGTAAGATTTCCACTTGTATTACTTTTCGTAAACGTACGAGTTTCTAAGTGCACGGTAATAGTAAGTATTAGAAATGTAAGTTTTATCTGTTTCTCTCCCGCCAATCTAAGTTTGTTTACCTGCTAAGTTATTGAAGAATTTTTCAATCTCACAAGTTCGACCGTTTCGACATTAACCTAATCGGTAACCTTTCGAATTTTGTTTTGGTTATATTTCGTCGAAATGAAATGTGATCGAAGTTACGCGATAAATAAATTGAATATAACCAATGAAAGTAAATGTGTAGCAAATTGCAATTGTCTTCATAAGCTTGTTTACCATAGTTTTAGATATTTCATAGGCAGGTATTAGAAAAAGTTTTTTAGTGTAAAAATATAAATAACTAACAATATAAACCAAGACATTGTTTTAAAAAACATTAAAAAAAAAATTTTTCTGTTTTCTTTCTTTTCTAACTTAGTACAGAAAACATCTCGGTAAATATCTATGATACATTCAGGCTGTGAAAAGGCACACAGAGAAAGAAAATGACTGTGATAGTGTTATTTTATACGTATGTAATTGTATCAGGTATATATTAGATATAATTTTAGGTAGTTTTTTATTAGTCGTGGACGATATACGAATTTACAATAACAACCTTTTTAGGTTTTTAAGTAACACTTAAGAGGCGCTCGTAAAGCCAGATGCGGTCGATGACAAATGATCTGAAATTTTTGATACACGATCGCTTGAAGTCAATTTATAACGAACAATTTTCGTCACCATGGGGCAAATTTAATGACATGGGGCATTGGGGCAAAAATAATGAAATCCGTTAGAACGTACAGTTTTTAGTTATTTATAAAAAAGTAAAAAATAAAATATTTACAAAAAAAAAAGTTATTTAGAAAATAAAATAATTTGTATGTATGAATGTATGTAAATGTTGTACGCGCCTATTATTGGTATTCACACCAGTGAATCTGTAGTTTGTAACATACATGTAATGTCAACGTTTGTATCCGGATTGTGTCCGGATAAATAAATAAAACCCACCATCGGTTCGTCGGTATTCTTCTGGAACTGTACGAGGCGCACCCGGGTGACGTTCTCGAACTCCGGCTCGGTGTCGTCCTCGTCCTCGGCGGTCTGCTGTGGGGGACGCCCGTTGACAGGCGGCGGCGATGCGCGCAGCGACTCCTCGCCGTACACCTCGCGCGCGACCACGTCGTGAGCTTGGAGCAGGGCCTGGAACAATGGTACAACGATTGTAGGAAATTCGTTTTGAAGCATTACGAGAACGGCGTGCCGCACTGGCTGCTTTTCTGTTGTTGGTCATTTCCTTAGGCGACGGTGATCAGTTCTTGTAAGGTCAGTCTGCCTATTTAGTAAGTTAAATGTAGCAAATTTCTTGAGATAAATTTTGAGAAAATATGATTTTTTAAAATGTAATCTGATTAATTAGTCGCCATGTTCCCGAGTGAAAATTGTAAATGTTTTTAAACGGTATCTATTAAATTGTTTTTTTTTCAAATATACAATCTTTCGTGTCTACTCTATTATATTGTAGAATCCACTTTCATATTATAAAATGGAAGTGTATATGAAATTACTAAGTACTGTTTTATAAGGTCAATTACATATTTGAAAGGCGACTAGATATAAAATACAGTGAACTCATCATAATTAGTTTGCAAACAGTTCATATACAAATCATCATTGCGATCAATCATAACCAAATGCAGTGACAAGTGTGGTGCGCGACATAAACAGCAATTTGTCTTCATTAAAATTTGCCATTAGCGCGTTGCATTTGGAAATTCATTTTAGTGAATACTTGAATGATAACGACTAAACTATCAAAACCACAGAACTCTAACGAGATATGTTATTTAATTACCCAGTACACAGTATCAGTAGTAGAAGTAGTGGTAATAGTATTAGTAGTATTAGTATTAGTAGTATTAGTAGTATTAGTAGTACTAGTAGTAGTAGTAGTAGTAGTAGTAGTAGTAGTAGTACTACTACTACTACTACTACTACTAATAGCACTACTACCACAGTACCCAGTCCTGTGCTTGACATAAATAGCACATTGTCTTCATTGAAGTTTTCATGTGCATTTGTATAAACATCCTATTTATTAAACCAAACTGCCCGGACCAAATGAAAAAAACGAATGAATAAATGAAAACACTTTATTGTATATAAAAAGTAAATTACTTTAATGCTCCTTTCGTTTAATAGTAATGATAATAAAAAAGTAATTAAAGTGAAAATCGTGCACTATTCAAATTGGAATAAAAGTACGTGATTTGCATACAATTTTATTCATGAAGAAGTGAGCGTGTCGTTTCGCGAAGCAGATTATAAGTTTTGTCTAAAGATGTTAAAAATGAATTTGTATGATCAATAAATCATATATTATAAAATTCAATAAATAATTGCGACAAACTTACACACGACTATCTGATTCCATATTAGACAACTAATCACAACAATTAAACAAATTTCTCATCACACGAACTTACGATCTGGGTGTGAAAAGGGAGGAATAAAGAAAATCAACATTAAACACACTGAAGGTATTGTTAGAATTTGTATAGGATAGGATTTGAATTTTGATGCAAAAGATTCGATGGCAAAATATTTGGAAATACACTTAATTACATGACAAAATTAAAAAAGACTCAAGCGCTCATCCAAAATAGAAAGTTGGTATGTGACTGAGGCTTGATTTAGTAACTGAATTTTCATGTTCTTTGTTCTTTGCAGCGACCAACAGAGTTTCCTCTGTTGTAGATACCAGCACTGCTATTCAGAGCTGCACATTTGCATAGCAAAAAAATAAAATTAAAGCGAATGTACTTTAACATTTACGTTCATTTTACGCAAATTTCACGAAGCACGAAGCTAAACAACAAGAGATAAAACGCTTTTGAGATTTTTTTTATTTCTAAACGGGTAACATATTTTATTTCTAACGTATACTGTTTCTGGAAATGACAAAAAATCTTAAATTTTACAGTTATAAAAATATCTTAGGGCAAATATCACACCCGCCTATCTGATTCCAAATTAGAGTATGTGGTAACCAAGCAGCTAAAAAACTATATCTATAAAAATGTAAGTATATTAGTATATATATGTGTTAGTTAGTACATTACCCTTATGCAAATATTTATTCCGATTGGGAGTCCAAGTCACAACCCCCAGGGAGGGCTGTTTCGACAACAAACCGTAGCAGAAACGGCCAGTCGACAGGCAATTTTAACTGAGTCATATTGCAATGAATAATTAAGACATATAAATACACATTATAGCAATGATGATAAGCATCATGAATATGAAAGGATGATACTGATAATAATTATGATAATGTATTAACGTCAGTAATATAATAATAATAGTACCTAAATATGCGAGGACCAGAGAACAATGCGGTCTAGGAACTTAGTCAAACTTCGTTAGAAAAAGCTTTAGAAGCTTTTATAATGTCAATGGCCGTGGAATGCACAAGCAGGGAAAGTTCCCCCATTGTCCGGTTGATTCAACTTTCAACTGCATTAGAGACTCAATCTGAACTGAACGTCTGAGACGACTGAAACGGTGGACACTTATCTACCTAGAAAATGCATTTCACGTGAATCAAAAAATCTGATCCAAAAATCTAGGCGTTTTAAAATACACACTCTAATCTAAAAGATTTTACTCATCTGTTTGTGTGTATAGATAACACAAAAATTGGGGAAAAGATTCCACTATTATCAATTATCCCAACCAGCTCTAAAATTGATATAAACAAAAACTTTACTCTAAAATTTTGAACATTTCAAATTTTAGATTGACTCTATTGGTTTATAGAAGTTTAATTTCTGCGCGATGCAAGTTGTAAATACACTGACTCTAAGTTATAAATATCCAGCTAGCCCTCCTCGGTTTTCTAATAAGATTTTGATCCTTGTAAGCATATGGATAGTCCGAAAGGAAGGGGATTTCACCAGTCTGTACGGCCGGATTGTCTTTAAGCGGGTCTCTGTAGCTATTTGTAGCGTTCCGCGTAACTGTTTCTACGCGAATCTCATGTGCAATATCAAAACATAACACTTATCATTGATATTGATAAGGATGCAAGTGAAGAGGGAGACTGAAATTTTCCCGTATTGGCCAAATAGGTCAGATATTGCCCGATCGGGAGTTGGAATCCACCAAAACCGGCGTGAATGTACATATGAAGAGAGCGATGAACGGAGAAGAGAAGAAGAAGAACTCGATCGTGTGTACCTATCACTTCCTAGTCCTGGCATGATTATATAATAATAATAATAAGATCGCTTGTTTCTTACACGTATAGCGAGGCATTTATTGTGAAATCTAATTTCGTGTATATTCAGGGCAAGCGCTGCCATATTTGCTCATCAAAAGACGTAACATTATTTCGTTTACGACTTTAATATATCGCCTCTAAGGAACTCAAGATTTCAGTTTATGCACGTAAAACGTGACTTTAGCCGACGAAAACAAGACTTATCACATCCGAAGCGACGCGAACTTGCCTTGGGAATTTCGAGCTTTCAAAAGCTAAGTTGGAATTATTAGATAAATAGTATTTTTATCGAAATACAAATGGCCATCATGCATACAAATGCAAATTTTACACCCATTTACCTTGCTACTGCTTTCGAATCGAATCACCCGATGGTAATATTATCTTTGGAACAACTTCACACAAGGTCATCTGATCCTAACTTAGGCGGATCCTGTGTCATGGTAACCAGACAAGTCATAAACCACATTTATTTATATTTAAGCTAAGCAAGAAGAGAATAATGAATCTACACGAAGCGCGTCAGGTTTGCAACGACAGAGCTATTGGTACTCGGTGCTTTCTGCCTACCCCGTTAGGGACCTGGCGCGGTGCTATGCTGTTCTTGTTGTTTAAGCTAAGCAAGATGTCTTACGAAACGCGTCTTTCAGGCGAAGCGATACTTTTTGCGCGCGAAATAACATTTAACACGTTTTGTCAATAGTGACTACATTAGCATGAAGGTCGTTTCACACATGTCCCTCTGTTTACAAATTCATAGGGTACGTCTTGTATGATAAACTGTTTCATAGCTCGTACACGTGTCGCTATAGACGCATTACCATGTCAAAGACGAGGCGTTGTTAGATTACCTGTGCCCGGGCAAGTAACTATGACTTTGGACGTGACGGTGTTAATATTCAATGCGGATAACTTACCTAACTATTCGTCAATGAACTGTCGAGACGCTGTACAAGATTATGATAATAACAATCTTGTATAGACATGCAAACACTGAAGAAGGCGACAGATTAAGTGAAGAAATAAAACTAATAAAAAGTAAAGAAAAATAAACTGGGAATTTGGTTTTGAATTTGTCAACTAAACTGTACAATCCGGAACAGACATGTTTCACAAAAATATACCTGCAATATGTATAAGAAATCTCACATTTAAGAAACTGGACTAAATATAAATTACTAACAAACAGACTGAAAAGAGACTACACAAATTCCAGATTACGTAGCACAAACCATTGTTCGAGATGACCGTAGTCTTACGTAGAACGTATATCAAAAGATGCTAAAAGACCAAACAACATATAATAATACCCAAGAATTTTTTTGGAGATATCACAAATAAAATTATGCGCTCGCTCCTATTGAGTTTAAGAAATATTTCGCGGTATTCGTTTTTTCGGTAGACATCACAATAAGCTTCATAAATAATTGATATCGAAGGGCTATTGAATCGCGTAACGAGACTTTTATTATTGACAGAGAATAAAATCCATTTCACATGGTAAATTATTTGGTTCAAGATTTTATTCCAGATTCTCGCTATCATGAAAATAAAAGCGCGGTTTACAACGCGCTCATAGCAGCTGAATTTCATTAAAATTCAACAGTTTTTTTCAAATACGTATTATTGAAGAAAAAAAAAAATTTTTTTGGTAGGTATGAATATCAGACATCTAAGAATACGTCAACAAATTTGAATGAAATTAACGACTACAATTGTGTACAATAATGTGCGTGTGTATTATTACTGTAACTCGTCTACGTAACAATAACTAATTCCAGTTTACACAAAAACATTGTGTAATCGCTGAATTCGTTAAGAACCGCAAATTGTGAATTTTGAACCCGCATCGCGTGTTTCACTGCGGTTGGAAAACAATTGAACAAATTGAAACACATAATAGCACCACAAACAACTATTGAACCAAATCAGACATGACATAGGCTTGCATCAAGGCCTATAATGTAACACATCAAACAAGAAAAAGCGAAACAGAGCTCGTTGAAGAATACTATGAAAAAATAGAAATGCCGAAGTAGAAATGAAACAAATAGAACCATACACAATTTTGTAAGCAATGGAAATAAGTCAACTTACCGTTTAGTAAATTTTGAGAGAAATGAAACTAAGACAACTTTCGAGTTCGTTCTTTCCAATAATACTTGTTCGTGCATGTTTCTGGACTGGAAGTAACTATAACTTGATGATGGAACAACTTAAATCAAAGAGCAATGAAATATTCAAACTAACAAATGAACTAAGCGTATTCGACGAGACTGTACATCATTTGCCTGCCGCAACTCGTGTTATGACGTCATGTAATTAATAGGCAATGTAAGTGTGTAATGTATGAATTTGTTGCCTATTCAGTATAATTCCAGAACAAGTTTGGTTTAGTCAAGAGTCTCCGAAACTGATGTGTATGCGTGAAGTGAATGATGAATGTAGACGAAGCGCGTCAGGTTCGTATGGACAGAGATATTTGGCACTCGGTGCGCCCTGCCTACCACGTTAGGGACCTGGCGTGATGGTATGTTGTGCTATATTAAGTTTGGTTTAGGACGGTTGAAATCAGTTCGGTTATTTAATTCTGTTTAGTTACGAGTAAACATTTCATCGGCAAATATAACTAGCTACATTAAATTGATCGCACTTTTGTGAGATCAAAGACGACCAAGATCTGCTTGATGTCTAACTTAAGCTCAAAATCTTTTGTTCGACACATTCGATATTCAAAATGCAAAACGCAGATCGTTAAAAGGAGCCCTCATTTCAATGAAGAACCGCCACAGATAAAATATTCAGGACTGATAAATATTCATTTAATCTGATTCAAATCTAAAAGTCAAATTGACCAAAAACTAAGACTATAGCTCATTTAAATAAATGCCGCTCTCGTGATGTAAATTTCACTATAACTTTTAGTACCGACTAAACAATAAATATTGTAGTTAAAATGATAACAAAACTACTCGTTGCCACTTGTTTTTATTATTTCACTATCATATTTGCTGTAGTTAAATCTAACTCAAATTTAATTAACTAATTGGAAAGCTTTTCAAAATTACATTATAAAGAACGTTGATAGATTTATTTTTGTTATCAATTGTCTTACACCTGGGGTAAAGAAAAACAAATGTGTTCATCAATAAATAAATTGAGTGGAAATCGAAGCCATGACCTCCGGTTTAGCAGTCCCCGCAGTATGCGATATAGGTGTGACTGTAAACCAAAAATCATCAAAATCCACTTTCCATATTAATGTTATAAAATGGAACTTAATTTCACCTATGTGTCGGTAAGTTTCGTTATAAAAACCACCGAAGCAAACGTTTGAAAGCAGCCTAAGCCCCAGGGGGGAATAATTAATGAAATCAATCCTTAAAAGAGTTAAATACTCGATAAAAGAAAGCGTGGGAGTTACTCTAATGTCTGCACGAACGTGTTTGCATTTAAAATCTAGCAACCTTTTATCGGAAACAAGTAACAAAATCCTTTTCATCTCCACCGAATCCCGCAATTTGAAACCGTTCGTACGCGGGAAACCTAATAAGTTACCACACTATTCCCTTTTAACGTTCGCGTGTTATTAGGGAATTCAGAGTGATGTGTTTAACCAACGCGCTCATAATACGAATGTAACACGAGAGAATATCGGACGATGTTAGAACAAAACGAATACACATCACGAATACAACGTGTGAGATAATACAATCATTATTAGTCTCGTGAAGGATTTCAATGATGAACAATTCTATTGCATAACAAAAATATTGTAGTACCGTAGAACAGATAAAAGTTAGATTGTTTCAGCAACATTTTGTTGTGTCGAAGTTCTAATCACGATCTCACAGATTATAGAAGGAATTGTAGATTAGTAACTACAATTAGTACCTGCTGACTTATTCAAAAGAAAAGAAGTAATTATCTTCAGTAGCAAAGTGTAAGATGTAATGTAACATTATACAAATTCTATATACTCGTACACATATTGGTCACGGGCGATTCTCAACATAACAAAACTAAATAAAAGAAGACGACATTGCTAACGACTAACTAGGTCCTGATGAATTTGCGCTTATTCTTGCATCGAACTCATCAATATTTTCTTTTAGATATTTGATCGGAGTTAATATAAGTTATCGTAAAATGTAGTGTACGCTTAACTACAATTCCACGAGAATATAAACAAAATTCTCAAGTATCGACGCCATATATCTATATACATATAATAAATAAGAATAAGAAAATAGATAGATAAATAATAGATAAATAGATAGAATACATAGATCAGTTGAATAAGTACAGATTTATGCAGTGTATAGTTTATAGATGTATCCACTGTACCTTGTGTTGGTAATCCATAAATAAATAAATAAATAAATAAATAAATAAAGAAAACTGTAGAAGACTTCAATTCTGTACATTGAATAAAAACAAAAAAAATACGCCTAGGGGTCTCCATATAAGTAACACAAGTCAAAAAATTTCATTTTGAAATTTTCGTCTGTCTGTCGGTTGTCCGGCTTTAACGCAAAAACTACTGAATGGATTTTGATGAAACTTTTTTATTATGTAGTTATTAGTCCTCGCCAACATAATATAGGCTATAATTTATTTTGAAATAATACACCAAATGTTGCCCAAAGCCACTATTCCGCGCGAACGAAGTCGCGGGCAGAAGCTAGTCTACAATAAGACACAAAGAGATGTGTAAAAGCAATATAACCATACCGATTTGCGGAAGGGTATTTAATATCAAACGCAATCATACCAGTGAAACGGGTAACTATGTGAAGGTAACCTCCCCCAGGAATGTAATATTCCTGTTATTACGTAGGTGAAGTCAACAATAGAACAACAGTATATTTCACTGCGATGCGCTACACTGCTGGTTATGCATACATTACAATTGTCTCTGATTGCTTGCATAGCGAGCAATGGAACTTTGATAAATTTTTAAACAGTGAAAGCAGTGGGTACAGTAATTATATTTATACCGAAATGCAATACAATATTACGTTAAAAGTTACTAGGTGTAAAACAGAAAGGTGCGTTTTATCCAATTAACGTTGCTTTTAGGTATGAAGACTATAAAATGGAAAGGACAAGGGCTCGACAATTTTTTTGACACTTATTTAAATTAACTAAGCTTATAACAATATAATCGAGTAATCCAAATTAAAACTAGTGTATAAATGTAAACCAAAAATGAATTAAAAATGGATAAAGAGATCTAAAATAACCGTTGCAGTAAAAAATTCATAATCAGCGTGTAGAAAAACAAAACTTGATTCACTTTGAACGTAAAATACATTTTACACTATTTTGCTATTTAAGCATTTCAAGAGAAAAATTAGCTCAATTCGTATCAGTCGAAATGCACGCGTTGCACAGAATTATCTACATACATACAGAGCGGACTGGAGTAGAGACGACGGCAAAATGAAGTTCAGACGAAACGATTCCATCAAAACGTTGCTGTATTAAAATTCAAAGAGCTAGTTTGTTTTGAAGCGAGGCGGATTGCTTGAGCAGTTCACTCGGCACGAGATAATCTGAGCGGCGTGAGAGAGCGAAACGTGAATACGCCTCAACTCCACCGTCCAAATGTTGCGAACATAATTTACCGAGTACCCGCGATGGCAATTTTGAAAAACGACGGTAATGCAACACTGTAAAAAAAATGCAAATGTCAAATTTTGACATGGCATTTTGTCAATAGCATTCTGTGTGCTGAGTGCGAGTTCAACAAATATGTATATTCACGGCGACAAGCGAGTGTGAGTTGCTATAATATTGTCGTATCGTATATCAAATTTGTGTATTTCGTACTCTCTGAGCTCTTGAAACAACCAATCACTTGAAATAATGTTCCCCACTGACAAGTGCTATTGACATTCGCACTCACAAAAATTAGTTTCCCATTACTGACACTAGTAGGCGCTGTTTTAATTCCATACAAATTGTAGTTTACGCTCGCGCGAGAGTAGAGAAGAAAACTCGCACTAGGCACACTGAATATAATTTTATGGTCGGACACGCGTCTTCTAACAGAATGAGTGGGAGTAAGCATAGGGTAGATCTAGTACGGTTAGACTTGTTGCAGATACGGTTTACAAGACTAATGTCTTGTACCTAACGAAGTACCCCTAAGCGGTAAGATCTCTTTAAGATGTTCTCACACACTATTATAGCAAGTGATATCGAATCTTTAAAAAGTACGTAACTTTATGAAATCAGCTGTTCGAAGAAACGTCAGACTACCAGTGTCGTTAACAAGAAAACAAAAATCGTTTATTAAGTAAAATCTTAGCAAGTTTAAGTAATTTGCAAATAGATCGAACTCCGAGGGACGCGCGGCGGTACACATCAATCCTAATCCTTCACTGACAAGTGTCTGACTTTCTAATTTCGTAATGTCACCGGTAAATCAGGATCTTCGGAAAGTTGACGATTGATTGTATTTTTCGAATCCACCGTCCCGTGTAATCGATACGAAGGAATACATTATCAAATCAAAACATGCCGTACAATTGAAAATGATCATTCGTTACGTGTAATACGAATTGGAAATAGAAGAGAAACGCTGTAATTATATTGTTGTCGTGGAAAAACACTCGGTAAATTAACTCACTTTGTTTTCTAAATTGACTCGAAAGTAACTAATGAACGTTCTTTGACAAAAAAAAAAAATGGGAGCTTTTGTTAGCATGTTTTTTTTGTCAAACTTGATACCAATTATTGTAAAGTCTCGATTCTGTCTAACACAATTATCATAATATTTCGGCCGGATTCTATTCAAACGAAGTTGGAATTTCTAATCAAAATACAAGCACATAATGCGACCGCGAAATGCTATTTAAGTCTTACTACGATTCAAGTTACTTTTCAATTTACTTCAAATACGGGGAGGATTTTTTTACCTTATAATATAACACGACCAAAATGAGATGGTCCTGACCGCTAACATTCGCTTTTAATCCGACGGCGTCGTAAAAATCCGGGGAGAGTTAGAAATGTGGAAATATTTAACAATACCACCACAGATGAGTGAGCCAGCTCTTGATTAGTTTGTACTGGAGGCAGCGAGCATTATACCTTCCTTTCGTTACATTCCGAATGAGACCACAGTAGAAATAAGCCTGTATAATAACCTGCGTCTGTCTACGTCGCATACCTATACATATTTATATCACCAGTAGCGGACGTGTCACTGCGTCGAAGAAATGTTAAAAATTCGGACTTTATTAAACTTGGAACCGAAAAAGATCAAATAAGATGAGAATTTGAAAAAAGTCGATACGAATTATAAAACGTAACATCACGCCTGTAATCCCCGAAGGGGTAGGCAGAGGAGCGTAGTACACTCCCACATTTCACCAGTTACGTTTAAGTCCCACAATGGAATAGGTGGTGAGCCTATTGCCATGCACCG
>DWUN01000587.1:0-21375 GCA_018249975.1 Passova gellias
ATATATAAGTTACAAAAACCAAGTAGTTGTAAATTACCATGGACTTGGAACACCAAATCCTCGAAACAAAAGAAAATAACCCGCCTATAACTGCCGTGCAGTAAGTTTTAGCATCTCTAAATATACCTGAGAATTGATAGCTGACTCAGGTCAACAACATGCAGCAGTAAACAGCTTAGTATTAGCTGCTTTGCAAATTGAATTAGTTCCAGAGCCAAGACCAACGGAATAGCATTAAAACTTAATACCTTCATTGGATATAATGTCCCCATTGTCATTTATTGTATGCATCAAAGAGTACAAATTATTTTGAAATAATAACAAATACATAATATGTTCTATTGCAAGAATTATATTTGTGCGGTTTTAATAATTGCGTTAAATTAGAAACAGTACAACGTATTTACATTTGCGAAAAGGTGCCTATCTAGGTACTGACAACTAAAGTTCCTTTGTTCACGTTAGTTGCAAAAGAATAATGATTTTGTAATAAAATATCCTTAATAACATATTTAAGAGTCAACATGTGATCTTGATTATACTGCTATTTCTAAAATGCCGAAAACCAAATTAACCGTATTTTAATTTGTATGTACTTTAACATCCTGCTCAGAATTAAATGTCAGTAAGGCATTGTTAATTGATTATTATTCAGTGCTATTAATTATCTAAAAACAAATTTGGTTTTCTCTTTCGTTTCATTATGAAATTGAACATTACAATCACTACACTTTTGAAAATTAATACTACTGTAAAATAATTTCTGTAATTCTTTTAACACCAATACCATAATTAGAATACCTGTCTAAATGTTTAATTACTGCCTTCAGATATAACGAGCTAGAACGCAACAACAATACATGATATTATATTATCGTGAATTTTTCTACGAGGTAAATTTACTAAGCCGACTTCGATAAAACGTGCTCTACACACATTTACCCGCATATATACTAAGAAAAAACTTTATTACAAATATTCATTTAGAGTTCACTCCTTAACAAACAACAGCTTCCAATTTATATGAAACCATGAATAATTATTACTCAAACAGAAATGAATTGAATTTTCGCAATAGGTAACAGATATTAGATTTACAGAGGTAGAGTCAGGTAACAGGTAACATGGCAGGTAACAGACATAAAATTTTCGCAATAGGCAATAGAGGAAATTTATTCATATAGAGATTCTACTGCAGCAGGTTCATCATTGCGTCTAGACGACTACGGCGAGTGAAAGTACTGCCCTGGCCGCATATTGCGCTTATGTTGAGCTGGGTCATACGTTATAGTATAATAATATAGTCATATTTAAAAGTGAAACATGAAACCACGTAACCGTCTAGATTGTTATCTCGGAGTATATTAATGTATGCCTTATATGAACGGGTTATAAACATATCTTAATATAATATCAGGTCGGTGAAAATTTGCTTAGAAATCAAATTTTACAGAGAAACTTTCTTTCTTCAAAATTACGAAAAGAATACGACATGTACCTACGGTATAATAAATAACATGTAGGTTATTAAAAGTAACAAGGGACTCATAATTTGTGATAAGATTTTGTTATAACGAACTATCATTACCATCATATATGATTATAATAAATTATAATTACAGTTACTGTTATAATTATTATAATCGCACATTATTTGAGTTCGATTTCACTCTATGCGATTAGAATATTTCTGAAATTATGAAAACTAAATAAGTATTTATTATTCTTATGCAAGAATTTTTATACATTTTTACACTTTTCTAATGCCTATGTAGCATTATTTTGTTCTATAGATCTTCCAGAATCTTGAAGAATATTTCGAACAAAAGGTTTACATAGTTTAATATTGTTCAAATACGCAGCATATACGCAGCAGCTCAACGAACAGCTATTGGTTCGGTTTTTACTATTTAACAATAGTTCTGCGGTTTTACGGGCAGATTTTACATAGGTTTTGCAATTGCTTTCTCGCTTATCGCGTTGTGTATAAATATTCACATCATCTGTTCACCCTTTAATACTATTTTCCTAAACGCTTCAATTTTCTCTTTGTTCTTAAAAGTTCGGTTAGTCAAAAAGTTTAATACATTTCAAAATTAAGTGTGTACTGTTATTGAAGAGGCTTTACCAGTGGAGGTCTTAAAAATAAATAATAAGTTTAACTATGACACTTTTTAATTCCTTTTATTATTATGAGATCAATAATTGCGCAAAGAAAATCCTGAATACTTACTACACCGCACTGTGTACGATATATCTGTGATATGAAATAATTTGTTACGACCGTTAATAGTATCTGTAACAGCTACCGTGGCAGTGACATGCCTGTGGCCACCACAAATTGATGCTTTGGCCATGGTTCAAAGAATAGAAAAAAAATGTGCCAATTTTAAGAATGAGGGCAAGGCCGTGCCCTCGATTCGCACGCGGGAAAGCATCGGATCGCGCAATAAATCCGCAGTTGTGAACTCTTACTGTCTTGTAAGCAAACACCTCTTATCTAGCGCGGCACATCTTCCAAATAAGGCTCTTCGGTTCAAATTACATTTTTCATCAATTAAATTAACTTTAATTTACTTAAGTATCACTAAAGGTCACATTACTGCATTCCCTCAAAAGATCGATAGCAGCTGGCCACTCGTGACTGCTGCCGCTAGTCCGGTACTGATGAAAAAAAAAACTAAGTAAAAACGAGGTAGCAAAATAATTGAAATCTACCAATCCGGATGAGCATTTACAGTGACTAAACTATAAACTAAGACTTCATGAAACCTGAAGACTAGTGATATGTCTATCATTACATTACATGGCCTCTTTTTTGTTTTTTTCCCCACAGGCTGGTAAACATTACAAATAGAATATATAATATAATTACTTATCAAATTATTATTATTATTTTTTATGTTTTTTAGAACAAAGTCGTTCGTTCGTTTCCCACCCCTCGATGTCCGGCTTAGTGGTTACAACCAGACCAAAAGTTCTCTTAAATTTTTTTGAAAACAGAATAACAACTATAACACTTTTAGCTTCAAATCAATATGATACATATTCGTCATCATCAAATACGATCGTCATCAAATACGAGTTAACGCTTCACATTTCGGCTGTTTACAGTGTCTCAGCACCATTTGACATTCAAATAGCCGATGTAAAGTCAACTGCCGAAATTCAAGTTGAGCCAATGCATAAACATTTAAACTATATAAAGTGATTTGATACCCACGAACAAAATTATTTACATAAATATATGTGTGTACGTACAATTTAATTATTACATGTGCAAGTTTCCTTAGTTCTTCTTTATTTTTTATTCTGTTTTTTTTTCCATTACATGAAAATATGGAATTTTCTTAATCGCTTTATGTTAGAGCGTTATGTCAACATGCTCATGATAATACTTTTCTTTATTCTCATTCAAGGTCAACTGTGCGTATGAAGTTCAAAGACCTAGATGCGTCAGCCTAGGAATGTCACAAAATGCATTCGGATTAAAATGTTAATAAGCCCACTGGTTAAATGAATATGACTGACATATTTTTTTGTCCTTAAATTCTGCAGCTGTCGGCATGTCAGAAACCGTTTATAGATAAATTATTATCATTATTTACATTTGTATGCAGAATGCTCTTTATAGTTCATTGTATTATTTGTGAGAATAAAATAATCTAATTTGACATCCCTATCTACAGAATTTTGTATGAAAAGGAAACCGCTGTCAAACTAAATTGATATATTATGTATGATTCCTTGATGTACTTATACATGCATACATGAGTAAGTTAGCTACCGGCCAAATCGATGTCTGTTTGCGTTTTCAATAAGCTTAATTCGACGTTCAAATTTCAAATCTCAAGTATATTGCACCGACACTCATTATCACCTCGGAAAGTCATGTCAGTTGGCTGTTGCTTGTGTCAACAGAGACGACGCGATTGCAGGTGCCTACGAGCGGGGCGGCGGTCGTTCACCCCGCCTGTCACCGATATTTGGCTACACTACACAACACATAACCTATAGTTACTATAAAGATAACGGGCCTCGAACGAACGAGACGGGTGCCCCTCTCGCTCAGAAATAGGGACGCGCGACATAAATCGTGGCCGGAACACGAAATTTTTAATTAAAAGACGCAGCCCTATATAAGAAACTTAGAATTCGGTAGATCAATAACCTTAACCTTATTTTTTATAAATATTGTAATGATCTGTTGGTAGTGTTCTTTTTAATATGTATAGCGTGTTTTCTACTGTGATTTGAACGTTAAATATTATAAAAATCTACAAAAGGATAGTTGACTAATTTCTACATAAAAAAAAATTCTTGCCACCAAGATAACTAGGGACTATTGCCAAGTAAGAGGTTTACGATTCTTCGTGTCTGATTTCGATGTTATAATAATAGGTATGTCAAATCAATCATAGAGTAAGTAATATAATAACTAATAAAGAATAGTCGCGGTGACTATGGGCTTACGATGTTTGTCGGGAGGAAGGGGACAAAGTGGGACACGGTGCGGGCCGCGCGGTTTATTTCGGTGCCCGAATTGGGGCGGCCCGTTAGCACCAACCCGGCCCGTCAAACGCGTTAGAAACAAATAGTTTATACAGCACCTGAGGAGATGGGTGACGGCTTAATGGATTGTAAACCCTACCACTTACGAAAAAGAACCAATTTTTGATAAGTAAATAAATAAAATTACCATTTTACATTTCAACACCGTTTTAAAAATCGAATTAGGCTTTATCCCACTTCATGAATTGTTAGTAGAAAAGTTTCTAACGAAAGCCAATGATATTTTAATGTATCAGTTCCAATTTTCAAACTTGATTACTTTCTTTGAACACGTTTAAGCTTTCTCTACAGTTAATTCATCTTGTCACTGTGTTTGGCAATGCATAGAAATAGATTTCTTGTTAGTTCATACTTTAACCGTACATCATGTTAATTCTCCGTATAAATCGTGTCTAAACAACATTTTAGGAGAGTAAATATAGAATCACAATAAAATCTACAAGAGACATAATCGAGTGGGCGTTTATAATATGAATAATGAGTATTTTAAAATACAATATATGACTATAATACCTTTAGCATTGTAACTATGAGAGGAGTCCAGGGTCCAGCCGTGAAACAATAAAAGGGTTGAAAATAACATTTTTCTTAAACATTGATAACAATACAAAACATTACAAGGCAAAAGTTACCACGAGAAATTTTGAATCACACAACTTGGAATACAAGATGGCCTGTATATCTAGATTTTTCAGATAACGAACTTCATTCTTCATTCTAAAACGTAAAAAGTAACAATAAATGGGAAAAAAATGCTATTTAAATTTTGTTAGACATAATTATCTAATTTGACTTTATATGTAATGAACGGCTTTTGGCATATTTTACAACAATTATTTAAGCGCACACTTAGTCATTCATATCTTTAGTTTTTTCAACTCTACCTTACTTACTGAGGTAGACAAGATAAATAGAATCGGGATCTTCATTATTAGACGGAGATTAATTCGAAATTTGAGCGACGTATTGTATCTCCTATGTCTTTCGATTTAGATTGGCCGTGGGCGGTAAGCCTGTTTAATCCGATCTTCGGCGTATTTCACGCTTAGATTATTATTCGACACTACCATTCATAAGATAGAGGAAAACAGCCTAATAGGATTATGGTAGGATACGGTACGAGCATATGTTCATAAGAGAAATATTATTTTGAATATAAGAAATTGAACTCTAGAAATACAAAATACGACATTTCCAACTATTGTAGAGCCAGTAATAGGCAGCCCTTTGTTTTCACTCGTTTATAAAATTATGTTGCGCAGATAGCGAAAATTTGAAGCGACAATTGTAAATAATTATTAAATAAAGGATTATTAATAATAAAAGGATTAATATTAATTTTTCATATTTACCTTTATCATATCATTGATTATATAATACAAGCTTTAATACTCTACATAGAGAGGTGGATTGCTATAAAAAATGGATGATAACAGGAGAAGATAATAAATAAGACAATTGCGCAACATTAAGGTAAATGGTAATTGACTTCGAATGATTAAACGTTCAAGAACTAATTTGCCAATTTGCGATACCTTCCTATTCCTACCGATTAAAAGTCAACTCTACCGTATAAATTCGTTCTTAATTCTCAATAGAGGCCAAAGGTTAATCGATGTTTATTAGAACCTGCTTGTGATTCAGTTGTATCAGACGTTTTGAACGACAGGAACAGGTTGACAACCGCAATCTAGTGGATAAAACTGCTCAAGAATTTTTTCAATCAAATTTTACATCACTTTTTTGCTTCGATCACTAGTTGCGCGTTGGTTTTTATGAGTTAAATATGTTAATTTTATTACCAAACAACAATAATGATTCAGAATCAACCCACTGCGATAAAGGTTATGGGGTATTATTACAGGTAATTTTGAAATACTAAACAATCGCTCGCGATCCCGTGTTTAGATGCGTAGAAAAAATATTTAACGGCTGAAATTGTATCATAATTAGAATTAGACATCAGCGACAACCGACGAATTAGATTATCGATTTCTCTATGCGTTTAACAACGTCTTGAATTATACGGTAACCGAGTTGAAAAAGCCGATAACCGCCGCACTCTAGCATACTTTCGAATCACGCCGTGTTCGTCCGTCCCTTGCATTCCACACCTCGCTTACCCACAGCGGACCGGTCCTCGAGCATTGTACAAAACTACACAGCGCTTCCAGTTCAAAAAGTCCGTAAGTCAACTCAGAATAGAAGCTGACCGGTGTTTATTCAACTCGGTGGGGTAATACGAGGCGAGGTGCGGTCTCAAGGTGAATCGCCCGGTCAACACACGTTCGATTCGATCGAATACCTAGACCAAACACTGCCGCGTGCTTAAACTATAAATAAGTGGTGTATACTTACTCTAAATTTTGGTGGCAATTACATCCATTGTTTTGAAATGGGGTTTTGGTACGATAGAACCGACAGACGTCATAGGTGATTCAACCTTAGCCTCAAAGCAATTACCTTTATATAATAGCATAACGTACTATTGACGTGTAGAAACCACAATATACGTAAGAAAAATATTACCATTTCCTCCGCACGGATCATAGATATAACAGTGATGACAATCGTGACCTTTTGCGTGACCAAAATTATTAGTGTGTCAACCTTGAAAAGGAATAATAGAATATTATTAGCATTTATCACTCCATTAACCAGTAATATTTAGGTAAAATGTTACGTATATACAAATTCACATTAAGTTTTTTTATAATAAATTAGCAGTTTCCTATGTGTGGAGGTTACAGTTCTCATTATATCGTTTTTGTTGCTAGGTTACGGGGACTTAATCAGATTACATCGGCGCAGACTTTGAAACTAATAAAAAAGCCTTGGACTGAAAAACACTCAGATGATGTGCGAGTTTTTATTACGAGGCGGACTGATGGTCGTTCATGTGAAATGTATTATGATTTAGTATTTGATATAGCGAAGCGTTTAAATATTCAAAGATTATGGCTTCATGCCACCAGCCGCAACAAGCGTCCCCAACACAACCAGTTTTTGCGCAGGATACATTTCAAAAGTCAACCGGAGCGTTAAAATCGCTAAATAGTTTTGAACGACTCTGTCATTCAGTCCACACGTGCACGCCGCTCGCGTTGTTAGACGAGAACTAGTAGTCGCTGAATAGATTCGCGTTCACATAAGAATATTGTTAGACATTTAAAACTTAACCCTAAAAATGGATGTAAATGGAGCACGCACAATGAAGCCGAGCGGCCGTTGACCGAAAAAAAAATAAACATGGAGGATCCAGTCGTTAGAAATCAGGAACCGGTGATTCACAGTTCCCCCGTCAATTGCCCGCTTGCGTTTTGTGTTAGAATATAATGGATAAGTAATTGGATTTGTGTATTCAAACGTATATGCGTTTATACGCCTGAATTGATTCCTTTCAGGTTGGTTTTTTTTTTCGCTCTAACGGTATTTTTAACAGGAAACCGCTTGCGTAACAACTTTAAATAAGACGCTTCTGTAAAAGGAGCACAGAATATTTTATTCTGTAGAAATTCAACTTGAATGTCTTTTATTCAATAACAGAAACGTGTTTGTTTTGTGAGAAACTATTCAAAATGCTATGATGAACCGTTTCTAGAACCACTTCAATCTCTTTTAAACTATATTTCGTTGTATACTACCCATATAGATATATACGTAGGAGCATGTAGAAATATATCTATGCAGATATCTTGTACATACAAAAGTTATGCCTTTACTTTACCTCATGTTATTTTGACATTCAAATATGTATGTTCATTGTTAATATTCTTAGTATTTTGTATACCTAAAATAAACCAAAAATGGCCTTTTAATTCTCTAGCCGGAAATATATTTTCGGCACAGACAAAGCCGAAATAATCTAATAAATACACATTTTTCTCAACCCTTAAACGGGTCTCTTATCATCGAGGTCGTCGACCTCAACGCTAAACATTTCGCCGACATTCCTGCACTTGTCTGGATATTCCACGAACAGGATTGCATGTATATGTGTGTGGTGAGAGCCGAAATGTCGAAGTCGATTAATTTGATACCTGGACAAGATATCTTTTAGGGCATTGCACTTAAGGATCTTTGTCCCATATTTTTTATTGACGCCTCGTCGCCACTAACTCAAGTGTGGACGAACTTTGGTTCAATGCAGTTTTTAGAAACGCATTACAGGTTTGACTGGCGATTACGGTTTATTCGCTTCACAGAATTTTATTTTAATATTTAATAAGTTCATTGTCACTTTGTCACTCTTTTTCCAGTATTGTAAAAGGTTCACCTTCTGTTCTATCTTTATATTTTCACGTCCAATACTCTAGAAAATAGAAAATAGAAAAATTGATCTATATTACCAGACAAAAGTAAAAGTAAATCTGTCAGGCTTACATGCAATAAACGCTCAATAAAATTACAAAACAAACTCGAATTCAACGACCAGTTGATTAAATTTGCATATAAAAATGTTTTTCCTTTCTGATATACATATTTAACAAAGAGACGCTATCTGGGTGTCTAGATTTTCGTAAATTAGTGATAGCTACATGTACCATATCGTGTCTTGTAATCATCGGTTAAAATATTTACACAATATCCTCAAAATACCTGCATATTAAACCTTTTCTTTACTGTCGTGTATGTGTAAAGCCGAATTTTAATAATCGGAAACAGTATATTTAAGTAGATGAGCAAAATTCGTAACGTCCTTAGAACTATCACCGCCATTTTTAGGTGCTTACTCTCAATTCTCACTCAGATTAGTATTGCCGAAGTATACTAGAACCATAATTACCTAACGGCTATACGATTTTGCGTACATTTTTGTTACTATAATTATACCAACATGTCGAAGTAAAATACCTTCTAATTACGCTCAGGCTGTCTAACCTTATAGCCCATAAAAGCGTGATTAACGAACTAGATACGTTACATTGCGCAAGCGCATGACAATGGGCAGTCGAGCCGAGCTTGGATGTCCTACTTGCCCATCGGAGCGGCAATAGATGTGAAAACCGGCCAAGGTGATTTTAGGTTATGACTTATTAATCTACGAGACCCCGGTATCTATGCGACTTATTTGAATAATAAGATCTTGTGGCTTTAAGATCGGGTCGAGTACAGTCACGTTGCGTCTCATATTCAGGGCCAAGTTGAAACGCATCTATTGGTGCTAAGAAATTTCGAACTCACTTTAATAAATATAAATACACATGTACGTGATATACGTTATATTATTTCTTTCAAATTTACCTTTTTTACGATGGTCGCAACGTCAGATATGCGAACGACATAAAATTGGTTGATGCATGAATAATCCCTGATTCGTTGAACGATGAAATAAATTTCTAGAACATCTACCAATCTATTGTACATCGGATTTCTCAATAATTGGCCATATAGTACATTATATATCGTTTTAGAATATGCAACAAGGACGGTTTAAAGTAGCGAGAGCAATACGACTATATTGTAAGAGTAGTGTTATAACATTTTATGTTCTTCCGATCGGTATATCCATAAAGAGTAATAATTTTAACTCTAAAATTCTTTTACTAATTGATGATTTGGAAATATCCCGGATCCAAATAATCATTTGTGGTTTTCAACATTATTGAAGTTTACGGTATCAAATTTACCACAAAATTGATAGTATAATTTGAATTATTTGCAAACAATCAATAAAAACACTTATTACACAGTCTTAGCAAATCAGATTTCTTTACAGATTCAAGGATGTTTAAACTCTAGGATTATTGTAGAAAACAAACATTTTAAAAAACATTTCGTATCTAAAAAATGTTTTCGTATCTAAAAGAAGACACAGATTGAGAATAACTAAATTGTAAATATTAATGCTACCCTTTCACTTTTCTACGCAATCCAATATGTAGATACTTTATCGCTAACATTCTAAAAGATCATAATGTCTTGGATATTTTACTGGATATCGGATAATACTTGCATTCATTATCGATGTTTTGTGTGAATATGAATCAAATATAGTGAAACTATCTGGTGTTCGAAAACAATCCTTACTCGTTTAAAAGATATAGTAATCACGTATACACTGCAGTATTAGCAACCACAATACACTCAAGTATTCAAAAAAAATCAAATCTTTACTCAAGTACTCAAGTACTCAAATATTTAAAAAAAAAATCAAAATATTTCATTCGTTTATTCGTAAATGTAATGGAAATAATCGCATGTAGAGTTTCTGAATAAATTAGGCGACCTATAAAATGTTGTAGTCAAATTAAGAGTAATGGATTTGGGGCTGCATACAAAATTTGCTTGAATAGCCAGCGGAAGTGGCGCGGGCACGTGTAAGTGCCGTCTTAGCAACTGAATAGTGTAGACAGCAAACTATTGATCGGATGTCGGACGGCCCCTATTACGCAACATGCACGGGTGCCTATGTCGAAATCATCGGAAGTCGAATGAACATCGCTCCGTTTACTCTATTGTCATTCTAGATCCATAACAAGAAACGAGCAATGTATCCAGCACGGTGAAAGGTACTCGTTGCTAGCTCGTTATATAAGCAACCAACTGGTCACTGTACGTTCGCATGGGCTATACTTCACACCCACACAAGCAAGCCGCCGGTTTTGCGTGACAGCCTGTGTTATAATACGTCTGTTTGAAACAGCGGAAATAGTTTTCCTTTTTTACATTCATTAATAACGATAATATACTCGATAATAATGGTCGTGAGAAATCTTACATAAAGAACGATGGATACTTCATGATTTATAAAAACAAAACTCTATTTCATACATTTATTATTTCAAGTTTTATTAATAGTCAAATAAATGAGCAGTAATACTTATAATAATAATTCGATCAGTTCTAAATTATACTATGAAATGCCTGTTTCATGGTAACCGGACAGCTGATAAACATAATATTACCTGGATGTATATAATTAAGTGACTTCGCAGTCAAACGCAAGTCTATTATACAGTAAAAGATTTTTTTATTAACATGAAATGAGCCAACAATTAGTTATTCATTATTATTATTATCTTATTATTGTATTATTTATTTAAATATCTAAGTTATGAGAAACACACTTTAAATAAATTGAATTATTAATTTTTTCGTGCTCTACATTTTGCTTCGAAGCGTTCGTAGCCCTGACGCGGTTTCAGACCGCAAATGATCTGTAAGGTTAGGCAACCCTGAGCGCGGTCAGTTCTAAAATATGTGACCACAAACGTTAAATTATCAAGGGTGTTTCATTGCATCATGAGGCAAGTTAGGCCACTATCGACAAATAAACATATTATAGAAGTGTAATTATATCGAAGGCCTTCAGAAAGCTAATATGTTGCAAACAATACAATGCAGCAATTTATTCATTCTTGCTATCGACAGCAAAATAAGCTTAGGTAGATCTGTAAATCTATCACGTTGTATTTCTAAGGTACATTATTGTAAGATTTAATTGATATTTTATTGTTTCCATAAACATTAATAGCCTGCTTGATGTTGATAATAAATTGGACAACCTAATCGCACAATAGTTTGCATGACAAACAGCCAACTCGAGGCTATTGGGTTCGATTGCGTGGTATGCTAACATCTATTTAAGAATGAAAATGGGGCTTTAAGTCCGCATATGTTTTTTGTTTTTTTTTTTTGTTTTGCCCACGACAGGGGATTCAAAAGTCTACGGAAGGAATTGTATTGTTATTATTCTTTTTTGCAGTTCTTCATTTCTATAGATTAACTTAAACCGGAACCTAAAGCTGGAGTGTAAAGGCGGAAGGCTATTAATCAGTACGGGGGAGCAGCGGGCGGGTAGTCAGAGGCGCGGCCAGTCGTTTGGGCGGGCGGTGCGTGCGGCGTACCGGGTTCAAGGGCAAGGCCCGCAGCCCATTCAGCCCGAAACACGTGCCCCAAAGTAAATATAGTACTCGTACCACGTTACGATACTACCGTTGTAATTGGTATGTAATTTAAGTGATGTAATTTTGCCGTCCCGCCCAATAGGTCTGAAGTTCCCCTAACACCGTTAACACTCTCAACAAATTCAAAACCAGGCCACACTATATAAGCGTGCTTACAGCCTGTGCTCTACTGTTTCGGATAAGCCAAAATGTATTTCGGCAAATCATTAACGGCAGATAAATAAAATACCAACATATAGTAGTAACCTCCAATATGTTAACTCTTAATTTTAAAGTTCTGATGCCGCGATATCATGTGTTTTCTATGTAGTGTTTATTGTCATTGTTATACTTTAATTTTTTTGACAATTTGTCTTATTTTTCTACTGCTGGACACGCGTCTCCAACATTGAGAGGGTATTAGGGAGGAACGCCCTACTAGCCCACCACGCTGGGCAAATGTGGCTTGGCAAACTTCTTCACACACCTCGGAAACATTATGTCTATAACATACTTTAAGGTATCCAGGCTTCCTCTCGAAATTTTTTCCTTCACCCTTATAACGAGAAATATTTAAATAGTAAGTCCATTAAACGCATGTTACGAATCAGTGGTGCGTGTCAGGATTTCAACCCAGACCACCCAGAATGGGAGACGGAATTTCAAATCACTGGGCTATCAATACTGATTACCGTATTTACAGTACGCTTTTTGTCGTGGTATTATTCCTTTAATAAAAGACCGTAAAACGATTCCCGTTATGCTTTTCACCATTTAATTAACTCGACGTTTTTATATCTACACTGTGAGAATGCGCATGAAAGAGAAGTTAATATGCAAAGTGTTAAGTGGATATTAGTAGTCTCTTCGTGCCCCTGAAAAAAGGGTAAAAATGGGGTACTCGCAGTATGTTAATTGCATAAATATACATTGTGGTCGTTCGATGTCAATGTCATTTATGAATAGCCTGTTTCATGAATGTTGTTGTTATGTTACATTAACATTTTTACCTTATTTCTTGGTTTATTTTATTTGTTTAAGCATTTCTGTCGCACTGATTTAACAGATCTCGTGTATGAAGTTTTATGTTAATTCCATAAAGACAAGAACGTACCTTTCACAGAATTTTTCGTCACCTTAGAAATTGACGTAAAATTTAAACAAGGATATTTGATAGACCAACATTTAAAACAGTACTAACAGTTAACAGACATTAAAATCTTTCATACGTATTTCAACTGAAAATTAATAAAATACCGCTTTAAAATTTTTAATAAAATTTCAATTATTAATACGGTGTATACTTATTAAAACCAATTAGTAAGACATACTTATGTGCCTGAACGATTGTGTAATAAATTTACGTGAGAATTATAAACGTTTCCTAGAAAACGTCATAGAGTTCAACAACATGCATGAGTGCATGAACTAAGTGGCGTTGGATCGCGACCTTGAATCGCATCATTCATGCTCGTGTCCGTCCTGTTATTTAACAGTTACACATATATACAGCTTCTATTTCCGTGCCATTCATTTAATTCTATGTCATATCAATACATGTAGACCAATTCAGTACGTGGGCGTCGCCCCGTCCACTTTAGTTTTTTTGTAAGAGTACACAATTTTCACACAAATTGACAGAATCTGTAATAGAAAAAGGGATTTTTAAACTAATTCTCTTATTGTTAACGAATATCAATTTTTCTATTGATATTTAATTTTTTATTCAAATATCTTTTATATCATATGTAAGTAGCATATTGATGTAAGTCAATTGTATACGATATACTACGTTCATCTAATTCTTAGCAATGATTTAATATATATTAAACCACTGCTAAGAAATTGCTTCATATAGCACGCTACACGGTCGTCTTGTAACACCGTTCAATAAAAACAAGCACTGAAACAAAAACGTCGCAGAATCATGTTGCTAGCAAGCAGCGCGCGTTCAAAAGACTCCTTGTACGTGCTCTCCTATAATCATAAACATGGAAAACGCACAAAAGCCTCTCGGCGTCGCGTCGCCTCGCTGTCAGATAAAGTTGTTGCGTTTCTTTTGCTAGACGTGCCCGAGAGACGCCGCGGCGTGCGGCGGGCGGGCGTGCGAGCGAGACGGTCGCTCACGCCGATCGTTAGCCCTGATCTTCAGCGCGCCACAAACACACAGCCCGACCGAGAGCGAAATTGCAACGAGAATGCACCTAGCTGTGTTATTACCGCGGCCGCTTCGCTCTGAAACGGCCTCCTTCCGTCAGTCACGTCGCCCAAATATCGACCCAAACTCACACAAGCTAAGTCGGGTTTCGATCGCGCCGCGGTCGAAACCGGTTATTTTCTCCGTGCAAGCGATTTTGGACGTTGTCGTTGCGACATAAGCTACGTTGTGCGCGATTCAGGCAGGAGCGCGCGGGGCCTGTATATTTAGCTCGCGATGCAAGCGACGGCCGTAGTGGGTGTATTAGGTCGCTCGCACGCACTGCTGAACTAGTCGGAGGGCTTCCTATTATCGATTTATGCGATACAGAAGTAGCGTCACACGTTTTTACACGGTTTTTGCAGGACTTTTTCTTTGTTTTCCAATGCAACGCCACATTTCGATTTCTCCTCTTCGGTTCTGAATTCAAGTGAAATTTTTTCGTTGAAAAAGTTATGCTTTCATTTATGTATGATACATTCCGATCATAATTCGACATCTTCTTGTCCCCTTCGTTAAAACAAAATGTCTAAGTTTTTCATATCAATTAAAAACCCGTTGTTAGTATATCTGCAATACATTCCCGCAGTAATAACAATCGGCTGTACATAAAAGTAAACGTATGTATTATCATTTTTACAATACATATTTCACAGTAACGTGTTTGTAGGGCTGCAGACAACCCGGGAGAACGAAGGGTATGGGCAGGGAGGCTGGAGGGGGGACTAGGGCTTGTGGTTACACCCACACGCGTACCCGCCAAAGTCGGCGGTCACTTCAACCACACTGCGGCACAGATGCATACAGACCGTAAATATAAGGCGAACTAAACAGTATATCTCAAAAAAAATATTTATACTTGTACTATCCTACGCATTTTGTTATAAGGCTTACGATGCTAAATTTTATATTCAATATTATTTCAAGATCTCTTTTATGTCACAAAATAACAAATTAATAGGCCACCATGGTGCGATAATTCGAATGTCTTTTTCACAAATTAATTCCCGACTTGTTATATGCGTATTCCATCTTGTACTTACATGTCTATAAATTTCTCTCCGGAAACAATAAAATATCGAGCTCACGATGTCGACGGAGGAAGGATGCATACCCGTACGTGTTCCATTCCCTTGCATCGGCCATGTTGTGACATAGTGTTAATTCTGCTGTCAGCTAGACTAATAATTTAACTCCCCATTTCCTTTCGAGTTCTGTGTTCATTTTAATATAAAAGCTGATTCGCCGGACACAAACCATGTATTAAAGTGAACTGTACAATATTTTAACAACGGTATTGCTACGTGTGTAACATGTTATTGTTGATGGGAAAAAGCTGAAAAATAAACTAAGCCTTCGCCAGTACTCGAATCATTTATTCCAGCCATGTAGAACCTTAAGTCCACGACGTTAAGTAACAGACCGTGGCATTCTAAAAAATAAAACCTGTAATTCAATTCGCGACAACTTCATAGCAACATTCCCCAGTGCATTAGAGCTATAATCATCATCCAGTGAGCGTTCAATGCAGTAATTACCCGGAATGCAGTCTTATTTATGTCTCAATGCGCGTATTTGAACAGACTCGGGTTGAAACGTGGTTCGTTCAACAAACGGCAAGTACGAAATGCATCGCTAAATATAGGCCGTCGGGAAGCGCTGTGTTGTGCGTGGTCAGGACTCCCCTCCACATCCACCCTGCACTCTATGAAACAGGGCTGCAATGCCGCTAGTTTTGCATAAATATTCTGTCTCAATGTTATGTTTGATATTCTTTTTTGATTTTCTGATGTTGCAGTTCATTGTTACTATTGTTTATTATTGATTTGGACCTAACGTTCAAATCGCGTTTCATCAACGTCAATTTGAATGTTGACAATAAACTACTGGCCTTATTATCGCTTCCGCGGATAACTTATTTTTTTATGTAATTCAGCCCAGCAAACAGGCAGCGAGCCACCTGATGGTAAGTGGTCACCGTCGCCTATGGACACTTGCAACATCTAAGGAATCGCCCGTGCGTTGCCTCAGTTTTTATACTGAAGCTGCATAAATCATGTACCTATTACTGTTCGCTTTAACTGCGATGGTGATGGTGTTAGAGTAAAATTGATATTGAAGGACGCATAACAGTGCGCTTAAAAGTCCCAATTGATTCTATAAAAACAAAAAGGTATAATCTTAAACATAAATATATGGAAAGAAAGAAAGAAAAAAGTGCTAGTAGAAGTAGTAGTTTTGCATGTATAATGTCAAATAGTTCTGTATCTATGTAACAAAGTAAAACAATTATTTTGTTTTTTTCTTGTTTCGTCATTGCGCATAAAATCCAGCGCTTCATATCTAGCCTGTCAAGGAAGCACTTACGTTGAGCACGGTCAGGTCTTCTACCTTAATCCCCAACCCTACACTTTCTAAAATAGGGCTGGCTATATCGGCACTGGTTTTGAACCCTATTAGTAACGTGTGAACTGGTACGCAATGAGTTTTAGATACGATGTTTTACAGTCGATGATTGTAAATCACAATCTATTTAAGTATATACATTGTAACTATAATATACGATACCTCATCTATCGTTATAGTCATATAAAATAAAGAAGGTAAGTTGACTGTATTTAGTATAATAAAATGAAAAAAATTATAACTTGTATGACTATTTTGATGAAAGCAAAAAAGGCGAAAGGAGTCCGTGTTTGGATCGTGGTCAGTAGTCAGTAGAATATAGTAAAACCTCGAATAAACTGTTGATAAATTTTCCACAAAGTGTACATATAAAGTATTGCCTCAATACTTTACAGGCACAGTACACTTAATAGTAGCATAACTATAGTATATCTCTACTGTAACTATAGTATAACTCAATAGAGTTATGCACGTGCATTTTAATATGTTTATACTCTATAAAGCTACGGCTATGAAATATTACGAATATATATCCGTATATAATCCGAGCTCCCCTCCTCTGTACTATATCAAGTAGAGCTTAACCGATATAAGTTTTTAATCCTATTAGTAACGTATGAGCCGTTTGGCAATGGGTTTCAGGTAGAATGCTCTTTGATATTAACTAATATCTGTCCAATTAACGGCTATTAATTTTATAATGTATTTAAAAATATTACAAACCTCTTTATCGTGAACTACACTGGGATATATCAAACAATTTATTGTGTAAGGAACAACAGAAAAATTCGCTTCTTAGATTAACAGTTATTAAAACGTTCTCTTTAAACTTTTTTATCTTAAATCTATTCAACTGTCAAAAGGTTCGACAGTGAATGAAGTAATTAGCTCATAATTCCAGCGCCGTTCTACTCAAAGTATATTCAAAATTTTTATATCGTAATAAAATACATATCACACATTTACTAACATTATGTTTAGTACCTACAATATTCAAAACTTAATACTTAAATATCCTTAATACTTTATAAATATTAATAAATAACTATACTTTACTTCATAAACATAACTAACAACTTAAAACGTTATTCTTATGAATTCATTATATTTAATTTATATTCCTATTAAATCGTGAAATGCAAATTCAAAAATTAAATAGGGAACAAACAGGCTATTTATTTATGAGTAAGTCAAGTTTCGTCTGCAATTAAAATTTTATTTCCAAGAACTAAATTTATGGATGTGCTACAGCGGGCAATGCAGTTCGTTTTATGGCTTTATATGAGACTATAAAATGCATCGCTAAATATAGAACGTGCGAGGCGCGGGATGTTGTGCGTGGTCAGTTCTGCTCGCATCCCTCCTTTCACTCTCCCTGTCGAACATACTAGTTCAGACTCATATAGCTAACAACATTGTTACTATATTCATTACAAAAACTAAAGTTACAGAACATTGGTGTGAATTTATCAAATATTCGACACAGTACAAGTAAACAATTTAAATCCACGTATGTTTTTGTGTTTCCTATATCTGTGTGATGTTAAGATACATCGTAAAACAGTCGATTTTATACATGTTCAAAAACGTTTTAAGTAAGTCGCTACGATGTAAAGGTTGCCGTTAAGTCTTACATGAATCTATATTTATTAAAGCTTGCGCTAAACCACTTTAAGAAATTCCGCTCCCCATCATATACATAAAGAGGGACCAGACGTACTCGTAAGTACATATTTAGTCCCGTGCACGTGTGTGTCCTAATATATTCTGCGTAGCCGAAGCGCTTTAAGTACATAACCCAAATGTCGGACATAATCAGAGGCGCACCATCTTTCATGTTCAAATATAAATGTAATTATCTTATCAAATTTTATATAATGGCACATAAAATGTAATGTTTTTTGTGAACATAAATTATGAGGATTTCATACAATTACCTTAATGAATTAAACATAATTCGATAGAGAATTACCGCGCCGGTGTACACGTGGATTTAAAAAAGACAATCGCGTTGCCTCTGCATGTATTTATAGCAGGCAAAAGGAAATCAAAATTATTTTATTAAGTTTTTATTTAGTATCGTTCCCTAATGTTTATTCAAAAGCTATGTTTAAAATCGAACACCTCGTAAAACTACATAACCTTTCACTCGACATCCCTAACGTATGTAAGGGGAAGCAGGGAACGCTGCGCATAGAAGCGCGACCCGCGTGTGCGTGCACATGCACATGCATATAATGCATATATAAACAGTGTCGGTGCATGGATGAAGCACGGTTAGTCGGCCACCGACGGTGGAAATCTCAATTTGCGGTAGGTCATGAGTGGGAGCGAGTTGAGCACGTATAGGTCTTAAAATATTACGCGCTTTCCCCCCCCCCCACTTGAGGGGGTTCGAAGGAAGGAGTAGCACTTTGTTTATTTAACAGTGCTGATGTTCAAAAATAAAGGTATTCCATGCTACTTCTCGTATTATTCTTATATAAACCTTGGGATTCCAATTAGAGCTTAAAAATAAACAATAAGCCAAAACCAATAATAAAATAGTAATTTATAGATACTTAATTGCTAGTTATAAACGAAGGAAAGTAATGAAGCAAAATTATGTAATATTAATTACATTGTTAAGAATTAATGTATATACTACATATCTTGTTGGAATACAAATAAAATAGGTTTTCTTATTCAGGTGCTACTATTTTACGTAGGGAAAGTTTCACTTAAAAGTACAGCAAAATCAATATCAAACAGGAACAATGTACAACAAATAAATATGTCTACAGTACAAAATTGTCTGATATTGTCTGTAAAACGCTTAGACGTTTATGTCCCATAACATTTTGTATTCTCCTTTACAACACAATGTTCCTTGGCGGAACAATGTCGGGACATGAACAGTGTGTACTGAAGTTTTATTTTCGTATACAACATACAAAACTCTGTAACATGCGGTCAATTTGTTTCAGTATTTCTGTGCAGACAAGATACGAGTATTTTTTGTGTTGAGGACTTACAATGTTCTATAACTGGAAGGTTCTGACTATGCATATTATTAGCTTGACCAAGTATTTTACTATGTGGGGGGACTTTTTTATGCTTCTTCGCCGCCAGACGCCCCGCATTAGGGATGTCTGGCGGCGACACCACGACGGTATTGCAGCATTGAGCAGTAGGACCCAATAAATGGCGCGAGTATAATTCGAATTCTACAAACACGGTTATTACTGCCTCGCTGTGAACACTTATAATTTAGGAAACAAATAAAAAATGGAAAAGCAAAATATATAAAGTACATAATAATAATAATAATAATAATATCTGGGGACAATTCCACACACGGCTATCCGATTTCAAATTAGCCAATTGAATGCCTGTGTTATGGTAACCGGACAGCTGATAAACATATATATTCGTATATACATACGATATAATACTTATATAGATATTTTTTATTACGACCAGACACAGAACAAACAAATATGCTCATCACACAAATGTCTGTCCTGGGTGAAAATCGAACCCACGACGTCCGGTTTTGCAATCAGGGTCTCTAACCACTCGACCACGAGGCCAGTCTAAGCAAGTAAAGCAAGTAAGCAAGTAAGTAAAGCAAGAATTCTAATTTGAAATTAGAATGATATAATTGTATATTATACCATCTTAGCTAGTTTAATCCGCCATTGTTCAAACTTTGTTAGATGATTAAATTACTATACAAAAACACAAAAAAAATTGTGTTACTTCTGTAATTATGAAATTATTGTATAAATCATGATGTTTTAGTGTCGTAAAACCTTCACATTGTTTTATTGTAAAAAAATCCAACAGGTCATTAGGCCACTGGTGTTAAATTGTGACTAGTTAAGGCGCATAGAACACAAATTTTATGAGACTTAGTCACAAATACTTTGTGAGACTTAGTTACAAATACTCACACAACTCTCACGACTACATTGTATTGAGTTGTGTCCTGCTGTCTGCTTATTGGAAATAGATACAAAACGATGGGATTTTACTGCAGAAGTAGATACTGTGTTTGTTATTGAAGTCGAGTTAAATTTAATACTAGATTCACTCTGTAGGTACATGCGTAAAATTTTCTTATTGGCATTATTTCACGGAGGCAATGTGTATTTTAGAAAACAACTACTTTTAATTATTATCAATCACAATTTTATTGGCTTTTAAGTAAATAGGATGTAACATTACATAAATAAAGTCGGTTAAAACAGTCAATAACAATGTAACTAAATATCTAACTAACAAGAGTAGGTACCAAAACGTTAAATATTTACAAAAACAATATCATTT
>DWUN01000588.1:0-21349 GCA_018249975.1 Passova gellias
CCTTGCAAACCTGACGCGCTTCGTCTACATTCATCACTCTGTTCATGCATACACGCCGGTTTCGGAGACTCTTGACTACTCCGTCAACCCGTATCCGACCTATTTGGCAAAGATATGACAGTCTAGGTCTCCCTCGGCGCCTTCATCCATCAACATGCGCATTGTATGTCATTTTGTCATTCTTTCATCATCCATTCGTTTCTACATGTCTGAACCAAATTTATTTATTATTATAATTTTTTAATTAGTTTTTATAAATACGAGTTTATACATATCAAAATAGCTTTGTAACGTCAAATCACATGCTAGGATTCGACACTGCCTGGAGTTGGGAACTGAAATTCAAACCACTAAGCTATTACTGCTTTTGATATGGCTATAATGTATTATTTATTAAAGGACATAAAAAACATACCGGTTTTATGTCACAACCAATTCATGTTACGGTTTAACACGGTGTGTTTTCCTGTTCATACTTATAGATCATATCTTAATCAAAATCAACATTAAGAGTATTTCGTTTACTTAACCTTAACGTCATACGCACCTTTAAAGTAATCCAATTCAGTTTTTAATAACTCTCAAGCGTTAGAGCCTCCTTCTTGTTAATTATGAATAAATTATATCACTTATTAGCCGTTAAGACTAGCGAAGGATAAATTAACACTCGTCAACACCGCGATAGTAAACACACTGGGACCAAGAACGACATTTATTGTATTAAATACCTCTTGGAATACGTAAATAGTTATGAGCGAGATGCATTTATTTTATTGAACATAAGATAGATAGAGAGGATGAAACAACAATATTCGGAAACAAAATAATGAATCATTGAAGTATACGACCACGGAATTAGGGTTTCCCCAAGTTGGGAAATAAAATAATTTTGTGTGGAATTTTTTAAATTTTCGTAATAAAACTGCCTTCATCGGTGCCATTGGTTTATTTTTGTTTTCTATTCGCTCAATACTATCGATGATTACGAGTACGTAGTGGACGAGACTGTTGTCTTATTAAAAACTGGCTTTGGTTGGTCTACGTTTTTACATAAAAGCTGGTTACGTCAGAACACTTTATGTCAAGGCGAAGGGTGATAGGCCATAATCTAACGTTAGTCCACTTTCCAATCTAACTTTAAATAGATTTTTTTGATTTGGAAATTCCTTCTTACTATTAAATACTATGCCATTGATATTGCAAGTAGGATACGTTCTATGTTTTAGCTAAAAAATATAAATGCGTTTTTGAGTATTCTTTGAGCTGCGGGTATAATATGACAATTGGAGTTAATATGGCATTTAATATTCTGAACTGATTGTGGCAATCAGTGAACGGGTGCCGAAAAATGTTTAAAGTTATATAGGGACATACAGCGGAAAGCGACTTGGTTTTATACTATTGCAGAAGATGCACATGAGTCAGTTTTGAGAAATACTTCGAAAACATGCGATATTATAACCGCAATTGATCCTCGACACACTTATGTACTTAAATAAACGAGTATTTTCTGTGAAGTGTTCATAAACATACTGATGCTTACGCCATATGCATAAAAATGCGGGTCTTACGGAAAAGTACTATATAGATTAAATGATGCATTTTTCCTTTAAAAGGAATACATAAAATTATTATCAGCCATTTTTTTTCTGTATAAAACTTCCTTTTATGTTCATGCTATATTATTTATGTACATATTATCGCTAGAGGTATAAATATTTTTTTTTAGTAGATTGTGCCTGTTTTATCACAAAACTAGATAAATACTAGTTGCGTAAACGAAAACTCATTCTGTAGTTACCATTGTTCATTAATTTGTATAACTATCGTTTATAATTTGTATATGTAGTTATAAACTATAAAAAAATATAAAAGTATTATGCAGTATGCATAAATGTGTTTTATAATCTGCCTTATTTTCATAATATGGGCATTTTATCACCCAATTTGATATCAAAATGCCTGAAGTGGAATGGTCTCAATAAAATAATAAAACACTCGTTAAGAGATAACATCTTAACAGTTTTGTTTTGCACATTTTTCACACGTGCATTTTATCAAATGAACTTCGTACTGACCACAATCACACACAGCAACATCGAGAAAACACCGAAGCTGTGATATAGGAATTTCTCGGAAATATACTATTAAAGGAAAACTAGTTGAGTTAATACGTCGAAGTTATCGCAAGTGTCGAGTAACTTTGTTTTATCAGTACAGGGCGTTCACTTATCTGTTCAAGTGACTAATGAGTTTACTATTCAGAGGGTTATTATTAAAAGCCATAACATAAAGTAGAAACTAATAGAATATTTAAGGAAAATTAAAACAAAAAAAAATATAAAAAAAATACTTTTAATATACTTTTTATAATTCTGTACGTAAGTAAAGAAGCGTTGCAGCCATGCTTTTAGATCAATTTATCACGGGAAATGATTAATTCAAAACACAAAAGAAGTGACTCTCTCCAAATAAATCGCCACGAACTTCTCTTAAGCTAGATTTATACAACAACAAAAAGCGGTTTGTGCATTCGGCGAAGTATTCGTGGAATCATTCATTTGAAGTGCTGAAACCTGGAAAAAGCAGAACTCGCAGTCCTTCACTGAGAACGAATGAGTCGAGTAAATACGTTTTTAATTTTTAAAAGTTGAGCCATTTCCAACAGAAAAGGCGATACTTTAGAACAGGAACTAAAATTAGTTTAACACACTTAATCAAGATTCAATTCAACTTCAAACAATTTTACGTTACATGACAACGGGTTGTCGACAATGAGAGTGAAAACAACGAAAAATACTTATACAACTCAGTTCAAATAAAATATTAGCGATAATAGGAGCAGGTGTGCTAAACGTGGTTTAATACTTTATGTTAGAGACAAGGAAAAGTAGTACTGAAAGTGGACCATTCAAAAGGCTGTCCCAAAACTATTGGAAATACGACTAGTAGGCAGAATTCGGTTTATCTAGTTTACTAAAGAGATTTAACTAGTATTAAGCTGTTTCACGCTGAAGTTGAATTTACAACATCGTTTGTATATAACTTTCGATATTCAATATTTGCGATGAGATGGCTTCGGGATAAGCTCGACGGCCTAGTTGCCGTACCTACGTTTACGATCCCTATAATTGGTTTAATTTCAATTTAAAATTGAAACTTTAATTTCAACAATTGAACAGATTTATCACTTTCATCAGCGTTCCATAACTAAGAGGTTCAGGTGTGGTAAAAGATACGGCGAAAATGCTAAAGAAAATACTCTCGGCACTACAAGATATAGCGCAGAAAACCTTGTCAATGATCTCCTAAGCAAGTTTATTATTTAAATAATCTTTTAGCGAATTTTAACTATAAGAGAGTGATGAATGTAGACGAAGCGCGTCGGGTTTGCAAGGACAGAGATATTTGGCACTCGGTGCTTTCTGCCCACCCCGTTAGGGACCTAGCGTGATGTTATGTTGTTGTTGTCAAAATGTTCTCAGATATTCAATCATTTTCACGATAATCAACAACTGTTAGATATTTAAGGACCTTCTCTTGTGATAACTTTTATCGTACGCCACATTGCACCCTCTGATCAAAAGCAATAGAATTTGATTGTTGTCAGACTAAATATTTTGTGTAGAGCACACTGGAGTTACAATAATATTGACTTAAGTCACAGGTGCGGTGTTATACGAGTATAGCTAAATTGAAACGTTTTGTGTCTGCACTGCAATAGTCTTGAGAAGACAGTTTAATTAACAAGCAGAAATGAACGAAGACTTTTTACTGTAGGTCTCTAGATTTCTTCAGGGTTATCAATCGTAGGATGGATTTAGTCATATCTGAAAAATACAATCATTTAAACCGTGCGTTTTTTTGTGCAATTACATTATTTGAAAATTTAAAACATGTTGATTTTAGGTTGACTTTTAATAGTTGTATAATGTTGACTTTACTGTAGTTGAGGATGAAATACATATTTCTAAACGAATAATCTTATTAGTAGATCGTCAATAACGATTTTTAATCTTGTAACTTTTGATTCATTTGTGACCGACTTCAAAAAGGAGGAGGTACTCAATTCGCCAGTTTTTTTTTATCTTCATGTTATTTGGAATGACAATGAAGTATGTAATACATGTTTTGGCTAATTTAGCATTGCATTTACTTGTACGTCCGATGCCAAAAAGCAAAAATTATATTTTGTCTGCATACGATTAAATGATTCTATTTTATTGCTAAGGTTGAATTTCCTGAACAAAGTAATTACTATTTTACTCGTGTTCATGTCTTCTGTCTCTTTCATTTCCGCTCCATTTCGCCTACACCGTATCTATAGAAAATTACTTTCGATTGTACGAATAATATAATCGTGCCATAATATATAAGAATGTTTGAAAAATAGCCGTCTCTCTGAAGCGCATTAGTCTGTCTCTGTCTGACGGTCGAACTTCAACAAATTTATAATTGGGAACTTTTCATTGATAATATGAAAAAATCGGTAGTTTTATGTGAAGAAAATTCGAGTATTCCAAATTCGAATTACAATAACCAACTGGATAAAGGTGTTGCCATATAACACATTATTTTAATATCAATACAAAAATTCACTTTTCAATATTAAGGTCAGCAGATCGTGCGGCTTGGATCTAATTTCCGTTACGCGATACATTTCCGTCGTACTATAAGTCACATCAAATGGCGTATACCCGGAGCTAAGATATAAGGTAGAGTATAATGAATCATCCGAAACATAACTATAAATTCCCTAAAGATAAAAATATCAAACGAAGAAATTAAAAATAAACATGGCATCGTCGGTCCTTCTGCAAATTTTCGATAAATATCGCTTTGATTTAATGCTTAATATGAAGTAACGTAAGGCTATATATTTATAGTTAGGTAATCAAAGTTCATAAACACATTAATGTTTTTTGCGATATATATGTTAAGTAACTACTAATTTAGCATAAAGCTTGAAGAGATAAATTTTTTTAAGTAGACCAGGTAGGTATGTCTGTTGAGCAAATATTGTCCAAATTTTTTCTACGAAAATTAGAATGAAAGACAGGCACGCGCACACGCGCACAGCCACGCACGAACGCACGCAGTCATGCATGCATGCACGCATGAAAGCATGCACGCACGCACGAATGCACGCATGCAGCACCCACCCACACATATACACATATTCACATTCATACACACACATCCATCCATTATTGTTTCCCCGCATTAAAGATTATCTACAGGCACCTCATTACACACAGTGATACCAAATATGATCCCTATATATGACCTCTTTAACGTCATTTTATATTTATCGGACGCAGACATTGACACGTTATCTCTGAGCACTAATAGCATTACGTATTATGGATATTGTGTACTAAGGTGGGTGATAATGGCTACCGTACCTATGTACGTACTCGTATATGCCCGAAAACCATAACAATGCTACTGCAAGGAAACACTAATACTCGGTCTAAATTGGTACTACAATAAACAATACAGATTTCCATTAGCAGATTCCCACCAAACTCGCATGTTCTATGAAGTAAGTACGTACATATAGAGTTGATTCTTGTTGCGCGTAACTCACAACTTAATTGCGTTTACTCGCGAAGATTGAAACAAGCGAGATGAACAAGGCGGAAAGTTTAAATTATAAGACACTTACTTAAGCGGTAAATGTAAACACGAGAACCCACACAATGTTAGAATGTTCTTTTATTTAGCGTACAAGAAAGTTGGTTCACAATTTTTGGTTTGTGCTAGGGTAATAAATCTTAATACCGACATTTTCTTGACACATGTGTAAAGCGATATGACAAATATATATACGATAAACCTTGCTTGTTTATTTACTTTGTCGGTTGCTTATTATTATTAAATATGTACTTATTAGTCTGTCTATCTTCCTGCATGCTCTACACAATCATGTTGCTTCCCTCCTTATTTCGTCTGTTTATCAATAGAAAATATCCTGGAAGAAATAAATTTTTCCGGGGATAAAAAGAAGCTTATGTCACTTCCCAGCTCTCTCTCTGACTTTACGCGAAAGGTCATGCCACGCTGCCCTCTTGAGACGTGAAAGAATGAACAAACAAAAATACGCTTTTCCCTTTATAACAATTAATTGCCCTAAGAATAATATGTAGGTATTGGGTACATTGGATTTTTATTTTTGACTAAATGTAACATAATAGAACTCTAGAAAGAAAATGAAAGAAAACCCGATCCAGCAGTAGACCAACATAAAAGGTTGAAAAATATTAACGCCGAAATTCTAAAATTATAACAATTTATCTAACGTGTTCGAAACTTCTTCTTAAACATATATACATATATACATAGCACTTCTTAAACATTATATTATTTACTTTATTGACGATTAGTCGCCAGACTTAAGGAAAATACCGGTAAATAGTTGGAGTCCAAAGGTATTGGACCGGTTTGATTGACGCCAGCTAGAGGCGGCATATATCTTATGAAGGTCTGGCGCTTTGGTGGAGTAAAGTACTGTCATTCTTAACGCTTGTTATCTGTAAAAACAACACTGTATTACTGATATATATATGAATTCCCTTCACAGAAGATATTATGTATTTGAATTTTCTTTTTATTTATTAAAGTACTAGCTGTACCCGCGACTTCGTCTGCGTTTGAATTTGGTTATTTTATTTTATATGTAAAATAAAAGTAGTTACTCCTTACTACATCAGCTATCTGCCAGTGAAAGTCCCGTCCAAATCGGTCCAGCCGTTCCAGAGATTAGCCGGAACAAACAGACAGACAAAAATTTGAATAAATGTTATTTTGGTATATACCAAAATAACATTGTACCGAGTATATTATATTATATATAGGTACATTTAGTAAAAAACGGCTATTTTAATATTACAAACAGATACTCCAATTTTATTTATTTGTATAGACAATCATCAGACAGATGTCAAATAGTAAGTATACTAATGTATGATTAGATTACCATTGAACCGTATTTGACTGTAATTATGATTAACAAACTGGTTAACCACCTATTAAATTGCTTTGGAAATTAGATGAGTATAATTGTGTATTACAATGATTAATGAGACTACAGTTTATTAAGTAAATTGTGGTCTACCTAAATGGCTTTAACGGCGCTAAGGCTTTTGCATATACCAGGTGTAATCGTTAAGTGTGCACAGGCGATTATTTCGTAACTATTACAGATATCAAAACACTTTATACTGATATCAAAAGTACTTTACTTAATGAGTAAAGTGACATCAATAACTTTTTAAAAATAAAACGAGAAATATCCAAAAAATTAATAATAAACACTCCCATACATTTAGTATGAGATAGTAGGAAGGTTTTAGTTTCCTTATTTTAAGTGGAATAGTACCTACTCATTTTACCCTTATCATTTAGAATCGTGTAAGTCGTGCAATGCTTTAATTACTCCGCAAATTTTAAGGTAAATTCATTTAGAAACTGTAAATAGAGCTCGTCATTGTATTGCGCAAGAGGACGTCACTTCGAACATCTGCTTTAAATACAAAATGTACTTACTAAGAAATAAAATGTATGGGAGTGTTTAATGTAAAATTTTTGGATATTTCTCGTTTTATTTTTAAAAAGTTATTAATGTCACTTTACTCATTAGGTAAAGTACTTTTGATATCAGTATAAAGTGTTTTGATATCTGTAATAGTTACGGAATAATCGCCTGTGCACATTTAACGATAACACCCGGTATAGAGGTTTGCGAATGTATGGGTCTAGGCATAGGTACATAATATAGAGCCCCGTCTGGAATGACGTACATTTCGAAAGGTAAAAGATTACTTCAAATAGGTGTAGTGGTTCTCTAGATTACCCTGTGGATATGCACGATCTCATAAAGTTCGCTTTCTTTGTAATATTAGGATAGACGAGAAAGTAAGAAATTGCGCTTCGGAATTTCAATGTTCTAAAACATTATTATTATTGGCGACAATCTATCTAATGGTGTTATTACTGTGCCTGTAGCATTTCACTTAAAACTCAAGTTATGATAAGTTACAAATACTTGTTTACGAAGTTGAAGTACTTTATGTATAGTTGAAGCCTACCTATTTTTATACCGCAGGAACGCAGCACATAAACAAGGTTATTATGTAATCTTACTTTGTTTTATATAAGCTTCTCTTTTACAAACTGACCCCAAATTATGAAGTGCGTGCACTATGGTCCCCATATATTATATACTTCTAAATATATAAAATATGTAAGTACTTACATAATATCACACACAGGCACAAAGAAAAAATAAACGTGCTTTAAACACAAACATTTATTTTCAGAGGCAATCGAACACACAATCTAATAGTGTGTGATATCTGTAAGGCTGTGGATTTATGTAAAAAAATAAATAAATAAATAGATCTCAAATTCAGTAGCCAAGGTCATTGACCCGCAGATCAATAGGTCATCCTAAGCTATCTTACCTATTTAATATGGTACGATAGATATTATTACAAACTTTGCATGAAAAAATTGAAGAGGCTTATCGCTCTCGTAGCAAACAACGGATAAAGTTATCCAACAGAGAACAAGTGTTTAAAAGTGGTTCCTACGATAGCACGCCTTTGATTATTTTAACTCAGACCAGTCACTTACAGAATTTGTCTTTCTTAGTGGGAATTAGGAAAGGCTATAAAATACCTTTGATTTGTCAAATATTAGGTCATGCATTATAATCTACCGTACTTATAATTTAAGTGTGTTCGAAGATTATCATGTACCTACCTACCTATTTAATTCTTTTTAGTATTAACGACACACTGACGGTATAAGACGAAACATATACATATATTTCTTTATATTCATATATTTATATACGCATTTATTTTAATTCAAGCTTTCCATGTTAGTGATGTTACAACAAATAGGTCCCGAATAATTTTAACTTATATTTCGAGATACATAATAGCAATATCAACATTTTTATTTTACTTGCATTTTAAGTAAAGTAGTGTTTTTCGTATTCGAAAGCATTTTTTTAAATATTTCCCTTGTGTAGCAGTCTGAGTTAGTCTCTCGATGTTTTTACTGAAACCTGACAAACAAGAGGTATAGGTTTTCATTGGGATATTGCGAGGTTAGGCGTATTGGACGGAAGGGTTGCAAGGAGTTTTATTATAACATGTGTTATGTTTATCTAATCACAGTTTCTCGTGACATATTTTGTTTAAATAAAGATCTTAATTATCTTATATAAATAAATACACTATAAGATATGTAACTTAAGTTGATTTAGGCAAAATTACAAAGGTATTTAATGACTGGTGGCATTCAGTGCCAGTCAACCCAAAAATTTGTGAGTGACGTTGTGACAAGATGTTAACGAACCAAAACCGGTTTGTAAACACAATGTTTGTACAACATGAATTTTAATAGATTGTTAATTACAAAACTTTTCATTTCGAATATTAGAGATAATTGTAGCGAGGTTCCCACCGGTTATTAAAAAAATTAATTTAATTATTAATAAGTTCAGACTGAAATATACTACTTTTGTATATTAAAATCGAATAATTTTACTAACTGCGCAAAACATAAAGCAAATTTTTAAGTTTGTAAATACAAGGATAAAAACGAAGTAAAGATATTTGAATTACAAATTATAAATGTATTATAAGATTTCAACTTCCAACCAAACGATGTAATAATAACAATTTTACAGATAGAAACCTTTGAAAGTTTCTACAGTTTAATTTCATTTCATAAGAAAATCTTTATAAAGTTGGTTAACTGTCAATTTAAGGGCTGATTTGGTGGTAATTTTCCCTTTTAAATAGACAATAGATAAATTGAATACTTATTATTATAATACTATTGCGGTAGGCCTTTAACAGGGTAGACAGAGAGACCTGACGTACTTTTTCCACATGTATCATTCTCTTCGATACATACACGCCGGTTAGTATTAAAAATAGGTAGATTTTTTTTGGCTCGCTGTTCACAAAATCATTATTTAATTGTGGTAATATTGATGGAAAGAGCGCACAAGTTTTGATTACTGAATACGTAATCGCCAAACTCCAGTACCTACAACCGATAGAGCCTGCGCGGATCATATATACGAACATATTTTCCTGTTCTCAAAAATCTTTACCGCAAATTTAATTTGCATCACTACATAGTATAAAAACAAAGCTTTTCGCTGTCTGTCCCTATGTATGTTTAGATCTTTAAAAGTACACAACGGCTTTTGATGCGGTTTTTTAAAATAGATAGAGTGATTCAAGAGGAATCTTTATATATATAATAACATAGGATACTTTTTAAGAAAAAAAAATTACGAATGATAAAAAAATATTTGTCAAATTTTTCCAAAGTATCCTAGAAAAGTGAAAATGCTGCTCAAAGTCACTATTCCACGTGGACGAAGTCGCGGCCACAAGCTAGCGTATAATAATTTTTACTTACAACTTCATTTCATATATAACATCATATAAAACGTAGATATAACAATAACTCTAAGTCTGCATTCACTGTGTACTGGTTTGAATATACAATGATTGAAACTTAAGCAAATGGACACCTCCCTTTCGAACTGACGTCTAATACAGCAGCAAGGGGATTGCTTTTTAAATAAATTCCGCATTACATTTCCTTGTAGTAGGTCATATTTCTTGCCTTTGTTTTGTGTTCCTATAGGAGTACACACATGATTCGAGATTTTGTTACGATTCTCTCGCGTACGTATTACGGTTTGATATACGTAGTGTTGTTTTAATGAATGAATGTATGAACCGGTTATGACCAAACTTTAATACTAAGTTGTCTAAAAAAGTGTGAAATAATTATGAAAACAATAATCAATTTCTATACGTCATGGAGAAAAAGCATTAAGAAAATGATTATGAAAAAATAATTACTTATTAAAAAATCAAATATGCAAAAAAACACATCTTTTTATTTCATTTTTTCATACAACAATGTCATATGCGATAAAGGGTGAATGCACAAGTTATGGGTCTGAAGCGAAAAATTGATTTCTCCAGAGCATAATGCAGTCGCAGTGTGATGTTTTTACCTTCGTGACAGAATTAGACATCTATACTTCAATACCACACAACCTTTCCCACTGGCCGAATAAAGCATACAAAGATATATTCATCTCGGATGTTATTCATTCTAATAGACACCGAGCAGGATTACAGTACTGGGCGGGGCTTCCATAGTTCGTCTGGGGTAGGTTGAGCGATAAATAAGAAAATCGGCCAAGTTCGAGTGGGACTCGCGCATCAAGGGTTTCGTACAAACCTATTACGAACCAAATTAGCTATTTTACTATGCGGCTTAAATTGTTGTTTCTTTTAATTGCGTTGACATAAAAGTGTGCTTTTGTTGCAGCTTAAAGGGACAGTAGATCTGAGTATTTGATATAAATTTCAGTTTAATACGTTCACGCGTTCCTGAGAACAAGGGTCTTGACAGACGGACAGCCGGATAACAAAGTGAACCTATAAGGGCTCCGTTTTCTCATTTCGAGATACGGAACCCTATAAACAATCATTTATAATCCTAATCATATTATTTATTCCTTTAAAGACACATCACCGCCTTTATACACAAGGCATTTACTAAATATGTATGTAGGTATATGTAGTTTACACTGACATGTAACCTCCTCAACGAGTAGGTACTTAACTTGACTTAGACACTATATTTCATAGATGCATGATGACAATACATGAGGTCTTTGTTATTTTATGAGAAATATGGACGATGAACGAACAAACGTACGTTTTATTAAATACTAATCTAAACTTCTTTTGTCGTATAAATTGGACATAACTAGCTGTTCTTGATTTATGTTTCTCATAGCATGTCCCTGGCAGTAGTATAAGGGAACTTCAATGTATCCTGTTAAGTAAAATTAAATTTAAATAGAATTAGTTTCACATAAAATAAAGTACATGAATTAATATTATATTTTTTATGGATGTAGTTGTCAAGGGAGATTAAGGCTTTCTGGGGAAGTCGAGTGTGTACAAAAAGAGTGAAGCCTTTACGAGAAACACATCAGGTTTGTAAAGTGTAGAGTATTTGCGCACTCTTTGCTTTCTGTCTACTCAGATAGAGACCTGGCGTGACGGTATAACAATATTATCAACGTACCAGCATAATCGTCATCTCCTCTACAGTTGATCATATCTAGATAGCATCCATTAGTAAAGCTCCGATATAGGTAATCCCTGTACTTAGAGGCTCCACACACCGGTCTGTAGTAATTCGGACAGAAGACCGGACAAGACTCGTCATCGTACGAGTACATCCGGCGGGAGAGTGCAATGTGATTCTTCACGCAGTATTTCAGTGGCACTGCTTGGAATTCTAAAAACAGCATGAATACGTTCCTTAATTTATCTGTGTACACACAAAATTTACATTTTTGTATAGGAGCATGAATTATTCTGTATTTTACAATGTGCCCATAATAATAAAATTTATACATTTAATAGACATAAGTGCGGCCCGTAAAAAGTGGGTTATAGTTAATAGATTGAAGAAAATATTTTGGATATTCGTCTCTATCTTTACATGGTATAAAACAATTGCGTTTCACTGTATGTCCCTATATATGCGTAGATGTTTAAAACTACGCAACGGATTTTGATGCGGTTTGTTTTAGTAAATAGAGTGATTCAAGAGGAAGGTTTATATGTATAATAATATAAATTATATAGTAGACAAATACTGTTATAATTTATATGCCAGATCAAGGTTTGCCGGGTCAGCTAGTATAATATAAAAGCGTTGCGCTAGACAGTGCAATCCGATGACTAACAACTTTCTAACTTTCGACGCTAGATGGCGGTTGTGCGGTCAGTCATGAAAGTTATTTTTGTTTAGTAGTACGAATTTCGGTTGTCAATAGCAACCAGATGATTGTATGCGTTTTTTAATTGTCGTGGCGCGTTTTTGCAAATCGTGTTTAATCTGGCAAATCGTTATTTATTTCATTATCCATTTGTATTTAAACAAAAAATAGATGCCTGTATTGCAAACAGGAATCATTATTTTATTTCCAATATATTTTTAGATGTTTTTGTTTGTCTCTTTCCGATTATGAATTTATAATATATTTTCAAAGGAAAAAAAATGTAAAATTGCGGAAATATTCTTATTATAAATATCAGGAGACCCATTAGGGTTACATTAGGGGCAATTGCATTTTTTTTAATAGCCTACGTCGTGTCCCACTGCTGGGCAATTGCATGTTTTATAATATTATTTGTGGATATAAGAAGTACGCCCCGCCTTGTGTTCAATGGTTTGCTAAAACAATATTATTTAAATGAGGAAAATAGCAGCCATATTTTTTCTGTTCACAAACACATCCGGAACGAGAGCTCAAACCAACCCTATAAATCTCCTCGTTAGCGGATTTCTTTATCGTCTTCGGGAATTCACAAACACATAGAGAATATATATTTTTTTATATTATATAATTATTCAAATAGTTAGCGGGCATATATTTCTTCTATATAATGTAAGGATTGAATAAAAACATTGAACTTATGAAGCTGGTCGCACCATTTTAGTATCCTACTACGATTCAACTATGTACGTACGGAAAAACAAGGTAGGTAATAATAATAAACATAGGTATAGCCAATAGCCTATTCTCGACAAAAACATTAAATTTTCATTTTGTGTAAACTCTTTTAAAACACCGTGTAAAAAGTGAATTCTAATTAAACTGTCAAAAAATTTAACAGTGACTTTAGCTAATTGAATTTTGTATATAACAAATTTCATTTCGATCCACTCAAATAACCTGGCTACTTACATGTGGGAGAATAAAAATATATTTCTAGAATTGACATTGATTCCGAATATCCTCAGGCTCTATCAAGATAATCTTTGTAAAATGTATACACACGTACCAATATTCGAACAAATGGTGAAAGCTTTTCTTGCGCATTCGCTTGAAAACATCTTGAAAACGAGCTCGTTTTGGTCAAATCCGCACACCATTTTGTTATCTACTGGACATTCGACGTGACATTGTAAGCACTCAACTGCATGTATAACTGAAATAAATAATGTGAATGCATAAACAAATCCTTGTGTTTCTTCTGTGGTCATAAACAGTTGATATTTCGATATATCTTCATACGTAATAATACTAAATCACTCCACTATCTCTTATCTGTTAATTATGCCACTAAAAGCTTTTGGTTTACTACTCATTGGCGACTATATAAAGGTATAAACCATATTCAATATAAAGTTCTAATCTTTTAATAAATCTCATTAGAAACATTAATAACTGCGCCATATCCTGTTGAAGGCTTTTATAACTTAGTTCGAAGAACAATATAATTAATCAACATTTATAATTCGCTATACTTACTTAGAAGAATTACCTCGAAAGACAGAAGGAAAAAACACATTTTGAAATGAAATATCGGTACATCGAAATCAATCAATCGAGAACAGAAAACAATTTCTTCGTTATTGCATTTACGATAAAAGTTTTAATTAAAGATAACGAATATGCTTACATCTGTGATATTGTTCAAATATTCTTTATAAAGGAGCATTTAGTTAGAGCTATGAATTATTACAATAACACAATCGCTAATATGTATGTAACTAAACGCTAAATAAATTTCAAGCAATTTTTTCGTCAAAAAATATATATGCTTAATTAATAAACATTAGGTACCCATTTGCTTTAGTTTTCTCTGATATTTTTATTTTGTACCTTGGATTTATTGGAGTTTAGTTTTACTATTGCAATTCTGAGTACGTATTTCGTTTTAAAATACTCTGGTTTTAAAAATGTACAATGACGCACGCCCGAGCGTAATCTCCCGAAGTCCTCTTCAGAATAGGAGAGTTCTGGTTAGAGAATAAAACGGAAACATTTACACCCCTACAGCCGTAGTACTTTGCAGTTCCGTACACCGCGCCGTAGATATACATACATACATAGATAATGTACAACTATTTAGTGTAACTTTGTTACGTTGTCTAACGTTGGTAACCCAGTTTAAGCGTGGTGAGACGCTCTCGGAATTGTTAGTCTAAATTGAAATTGAAAAATCTATATAATTTTCTATTAGGTATAGCATATATACTGGTATTGAACTGCTATATATTTTTATATAATATACTTTTACCATCGGACACTGAATAAATACTTAGATATGCTTACACAAATATTTATCGCGGTTAGGAATTAAACCCGCAACCCGCAGATCAGCAGTCAGGTTCATTTACAACTGGTTCAAATAACATTAGTTAACAGTGTTGTAGAGTTAGTCGTATTGTAATGCAAACATGGCAATGTCAAATTCATACAAGTTAAAATGATTTCGAAACGAAGAAAGTTAAACGTCATCTTTAACTACGCATCATAGAACAATTATCATTATTTAGTACATATTTTAAAATTTGCAATCTTCAACATGGTATAATATCAAAACGTGTACATATACTGTGATATATTCACAAAGAATTATTGATTTGGTTTATGAAACTTTTTACTCGTAAAAAGGACGCTCTGAATTAGATTTAGACAAAGCAATTTCACTGGAACTCTCCTTTTACCAACACGTTATGAACAGCAGTTTCTTTAAAAATGTTTTCTCTAGCGTCCTAACGAACTGCGCGTAGGCGAGATTTAACGAACGAAATTTCTAGTCAACAACTTCACCAAGTACGGCTTGTGATGTAACTGCTTAAGTTTGGAGATGACGCGTAGTAGTCTTTGTATTGCAAAACTGCACTCTTACACAATTAAGGCTATGATAGACCAAATTGTGTTTTATTTATAGATCATTATAGCAGAATAATGTCCATTTTGGAAGCTATATTTGGATATTGCCTATTGAGTTAAATATTATTATGACTTTTAAAAACGTTTCTAACTCTCCTATTGCGTCATTTTCTAACACGAATCTCCTTTCATAATAAGAAGAATCACTGTTAGAGAAAGCGAGAGAAAGCACTTACCGAAGAACATTATGGAGAATTCTGAAGCATGCAAGTTCTTCTCACGATGCCTTGTCTAATATTCCCTAGTGAGTGATAAAATTAAAAATACCCACATACTCGTAACTTTGTAAATACACAGGTGATTGCCAGGATTTTAACTCAAACCTCTGGAAAGTGAAGCTCACATGTAAGCCATTAAGCTGCCACTACTTAACCTTTCAACGCGCTTTTTCTAACAAGATGAAGGAAACATTACCTCGTCTTAAACGCTGTCTTGAGGCACGGTCATTTACATATTGTTCCATTGATCAATACTGTCTCGGCTCTGTACAATTCCGTTTCAATTGATGACGACGCTAGAAATGTGCTTCAAGAATAAAAAATAATACGATCGTAATTCGAAATTTAAATATTCAACAACTACGAGAATATTTGATTTTTTTCTATAATCTCCATGGTATGTCTTTTTGAGACAGCGCGTTGTTTATTAGGACGAGACAATTTTATATACTTAATTACCATATTAATTTTACAATAACTAAGCCTTATGTTTACAGATTGTTCATTGTTTTGATATAGTGACTTTAAATTTTCATTAACAGCGAGAATTTTCCTGAAACAAGTGAAATTAGTTGACTATTTATTTTAATACATTAATTGAGACTACAACCTTTTTAAATTTTGTAAATTGTTGAAAGTTCTACGGAAATGGAAGTTTTTCGCTACGACGATAAAACGGCTTAAGAACAGAGAGCTTACCTTGACGTTTCGAGATAAAGGTGTACGAAATCCGGCTTTCAGTTTATGGGGCACGAGCGGTGTGTGAAGTGAAATTCCTTTTTAGACCTTTATGAGTACTGCGAGGTCAGTGACCCCGTGGAAGGTAACAGCTTGACTCGCTGGAACAAATAATCTACAGAATTAAACGTAATTATTAAGCATTGTTTGGCACGCCGTTCTTAATAATTCAAGTGAAATTTCTTTTATAACCTTCTGTTTAAAATTAAGAGTACCGAAAAAAAATTTCAATTTTATTCACGTGTTATCGACTACTACATTCTGGATATTTTATCTGGTTAAGACGTCCGTGATAGACCTGTAATAAATGCTTTGTTTGTATGTTTGTCTTTCTAGCGTTTGGACAACAACTTTATACATAACATAAAATCACGCCAGGTCCCTAACGGGGTAGGCAAAAAGCACTGAGTGCCAAATATCTCTGTCCTTGCAAATCTAACGCGCTTCGTCCACACTCATCACTCTCTTCATATAACAACTTTATATTATTTTATTTCAAATATACATATAGTAGAATTCATACAGATAATTCGTATAAGAAATTATACGATACAAAGGAGTAAATATTCTCTTATCTAACACGACATTGTTGGCGTGAAACCTGAAATTGTCTGCATAATATGACATGAGATTCTATATTAAAACTTAGCATTCCCACGTTTTCCATATAACCGTCTGAGAATTAATTTTTGAACAGCGCACATGCATCTTGACTGTATAATACATCCATAAAAATATCGTTGCTGCTTTTGACAACTGACAAGTTGAGTTTTCCAAACTTGTGGAAACCATCAAATAAAGTATTTTGGCAAAAAAATACGTAATAAAATTAAGTGCCTTGCATATTTCATTAAAAAAATTATAATACAATCTTAGAAATGCACAATGAGTTGGGAAAATAACATAATTAGGTAATTAACCGACTTCGAAGTAAAGTTTAAAATCCCTTTTTAACCTTTTGAAAACAGCTTTGTACTTTTTGAAATCGTTATATTGTTTTGAGCTTGATAACAACGCCAAATCTAGTAGTTTTTGAACTTTCAATTTTCTTCAAATAATTTAAAATAATACTTGTTCATATTTTACACAAAGGATTTTGTTACTCATCTTACGTTTACTCACCTGTCGTGCATTTTGAGAAATATAGTTCATTGACTCCGTAAACCTTATACCTACAGCCAGACTGCGAGTTACAATAGATATTTTAGTCTCAAAGTGTTAATTTACAGTGTTGGCTTGAAATATATAACCGTTAGCATAGGATAGCAATTGTGACACCTTTCTAGAATGTTCTACAGACGAAAGTGATATTAATATATTGCTTTATAGTACCTAAATGACTTCATTGCATATTAGACAATTTCACCTGATCATTCGTGCGTGTAGCAAAACCACTCATGCGTTTGCCACAAAATCCCAAAGGGAACTCTAAAATACAGGGCTTTGTGATACTCGCCATTGTCCGGAATGGTCACTAGCATTCTAATAAGCTTCACTGAAAGGATACAGCTTGTACGTAACTCGCGAGCTTTTTAAAATAAACGCCTGTTGTCGTGTATGTTAACACTTTTTTAAATTCAGAATTTGCTATACGTCGATAGAATAGTCAATCGATAGCAAAGAATCAATAAGCCCCTATCGACACCCGATTAGCATACTTGCCGAATCGCACTTGGCAAAGGCACTTAGGTCTTCTGTCATTACCATAAATTTATACCAGGAGCAAAGGCAACCTAATACAAATAAGAACACCTCATCCACCTATGTGGAGTTAATCTCATGCATTATTCATCCATAGACACTTCGGTGAGCGCACGACGCACCATTTTTATGTATACCCGTATAATCTATCAGATCCCTTGAATGGTATGTTCTCCTGGTACCGATTTATTTTTCATCCACTGTGAAAGCCACCGTTTTATTGTCGTTATATCACAGATTTCTTTTAAAGGATTATTGTACGAAATACCGTTAGAGTTTACAAAAAAGGATGACTTTGTGTTATACTAAAATTTTTTTGGAAGAGAATAATATAAACAAGGCCTGAGTCCAAAATATAATAACATTTTTGTTTTGTAATAAACATTGTTTTCCTAATGTATAACATAATCTGTGTTTCGAGTCAAGGCTTACAAACGGCAGGTATAAACCAGATAATGTTTCCTTGCCAACCTAGTTCGCATTCAGTAAAAAGTTTTTATTGTACGAACATAAGTGTTGTCACGGTCCCGTGACTCTTGGAGTTGTTGGTTGGCAAATACCCTTAATACGGGTCGTGGTAAGCTTGAGATATCAAAGAGTAATTCAGGGTAGATTGCTCATATTATTTCGCTTGAGTTTTCGACTAGGCATGACTGAGCTACTTGTAAAGCGAACTGGATGGAAAATTTCTTTGGTCATGAAAATTAGACGCATGATCCTATCCACAGAAAACGAGAACGACGTTGAAACTCTTTGATAGTAATGAAATTTAATTAATGTAAGTGAATTAATTAACTACATACTTATTAGTGGTTACAGCAAAGATAACATAAGGACATTAAAAGAAATAAAATGCAATACAGATTTACCGGTGCAATTATTAGTCAACCACATCAGGAATATTTTATAATAGCCATCTTATATTATAAAAGATAGCTATATAATTATTAATTTAGTAATAAACGATTGTAAATGCGATATAAATGGGGTTTTTCCCTAACATTGTACATTTTTTTTTCCACATTAGGAACTACCATTGTTATGGAGAGTTGAACCGGACGCTATTTCCTTAACTCCGGTAACTACAAGGTTTTTTTTTGTTAAATTCAACAAGGTAATATTGACCTTACTTCACAAGGCTCAAGTCATAGCAAACTTCAATATAGCGTCTTCCTCGCGAAGTATATTAGGCGCCACGCAGTACAGTCTCCCTATAATTCGATACGTGAGAAATAACACTAAGTTCATTTTTAAACTGTGCAGTAAAATATACAGCTTCTCTAAGATCTGCCATAAATATTCATGAAGCGACACGATGACAATGACGCCGTAGCTATTGCAAAAGTCTCACGTTCCATACATTCACTGCAGTAATACTTTGTTTGAAGCGAGCAACGCTCATCGGAAGTAATATATCTCTTAGACACTGAAATGTGGACTTACGACATTTTTAGTACTAAATAAACCAACTACTATTTATGTGACATATGCTATTATGACATTTCAATTGTCAACTGTCAAATTTCACCTATTTCTTTATCTGTACTACAGATTATCGTATGAAGACATGATACTAATACGATACATGTTTATGTATTAGTAAAACTATAAAATATCTGCTTTTTCGCTGGGGAGTAACTGAAAGAAAAACGTTTTAATGGTTCTAAAAATCCATTGGTATCTGCACTTAATATCCGCTTCGTGTGTCGGAATATTTTAAATGCTACTTCACCGACGGATACCTTTTAAAAAACAAAGGAAAATGGTACAAAAACTGTTATGCAACTAGTTGTATGTAAAACTAGAAAAGGGCTTATATTTAAACATTAATAGTGTTTTGGTCACTCTGTACTCGTTCTAAGTGAGACGGAAAATTAGGGTGATAATAATAACACGCCCAACTCTCATTGTTTGCTTATTGCTGGGACTTAATTAAACTCCGTTGAAAAAAGGTTTATTTTAAAAAATCAACGCTCTGTGGAATGGGATTTCGAATTTTAATGTACTACAACGGTGAAGGAAAGATGTACAAAGAAGAAATCTGTACACCTTAGGAATGTTGTGAAGTACATCACATTTATTTCTGAGGTGTATGAACAGGCCACCCGAACGTGTTCATTGCGTGGACTATGGCCTAAAAGCTAGTCAGCACGAGAGGAGAGCCATATCTAGCAGTGGAACATTAAAAGGGGTGAAATAATACCTTATAACCACTATCATGTTTTTTACTACCTTCGAAAACAGTAGTAAAAGGGTAGTAAAAACGAAATTTCTTAGCATTCAATGAACTATTATCTTTTACATAACGAATTCAATTTTAATTGTAAAAAATTTCGTCCTACTATTATTCGTGATTTACGAGCGGAATATAATCAATTTTATCTACTCGAACGAATCTAATTATTTTTTTGATATAGACGTTATAATGACTGCAGGTTTGATAAATAGCTTGTACTTGAACAACAATCAAATTTTTTGTGCTACGTTAAAATTATCCTCTAAACCTGATTGTCAATAGGTAACGAATATAAAGTAGAGTTGGTATAACCAAATACTTGTGTTGTTGTAACATGTGTAACGTTATAGTGGTAACCTTTCGATTTGTTTTTGACCGACTTCAAAAAGGAGGAGGTACTCAATTCGTCTGTTTTTTTTAAATAATGTATTGAAACATAGTTCACTTGTAGCGAACCACATATTAATAATTTCCATTTCAATGATTTATTTCGAACACGTAAGACGTTACAAGTAAAGTTATCAAATACGGCAATTTAAGAGTGGTAGAACCTGTATATGGTTCGCCCGGGGAAGTACCACCGCCACACCTATTTCTGCCGTGAAGCAATTGTTTCTACAATTTGTGTTTCGGTTT
>DWUN01000589.1:0-21347 GCA_018249975.1 Passova gellias
TCTCATTTCCATTTGTTCCTTCCGTACTGCTGCTCTCTCCGTAATTGCCAGATCACTGTACAAAGTTCGCAACTCTTCTAGTATTAACAATATTTTTCAATATTAGTCGTCTAATTATTTATTTATAATTCTTATCTTATAACTTTTGGTAACAGTACATTAGTAATTGAAAGGCATTTGTAGGATGCTTACTGGTTTCCGAACGCACAGAATATAAAGCACTTGGAAGCTACCATATCTCTATATGTTATTATCTCATCTATATCTTATCAGATCTAAAGTTAAGCTTCGTTTATTTAGTTTCAGTAGACAGAAAATTAATTATATGTGAAATGGCAATCACTAATAATCAATGACAAATTAGGAGGTCGCCGTCCAATAGGATTAATTCATAGTATAGCATAAGTGTCAAAAGTAGCAGCGGTATGGTGTATATTTAAATATTTTAAGACATTCCTAACCAAACCATATAAACACGTTCTGATATAATAACCAAGGTCAGAGTCTACTTTCAGTAAGTTGACCCTGATTTATTGCACTATTCGTTGTCAAACTTTCCCAGTTAAGTAGATACAAAGGCCAAGTGTACTGTAGTTGTCGCATAAGATTTTAACTCCTTTTTCTAAAGAACTTTCCTCGCATTCTATTATATGACACTAGTACAGGTATTAAGTTTGTAGGTGGTAAAACAAATGAATCCAATCTCTTTCTCTTATACGAGCGAGCACGAGCTTGTCGTAATTATGATAGTGACAATTGTAGTGAATTGCACTGTAGATCCAGTTGTTTGTGAAACTAATCACTGACTCGAGGGTGGGAGGTTCAGTTTATACCCAGAACAAAAATATATTTGCAGAAATAATAGAATTGCACATATTAATTGTGAAATAATAATTAGTTCCATTTTTGTGTTCCGGGTTTAAGAATGTTATGTTATGTTATGTTTTAGAAATGGTAGGTAAACTGGAAGCATTTTAGCATAAACGTAATTCAATGTAACACAACGATGCGAAGTTAAAACAAAGGTCTTTCTTTTTGTTAATCTCAAGTTTTATTAATCTCACAGAAAAAATAACAGTTTAACGAATATTAAATTCTATGCTCACCGCGATTACATAAAAGGCTAACCTTGCCGGATCTTATCTATCAAAGTTCTTAACTACATAATAGGCGCTTACATGACGAATCTAGCTTTATGATCGCAACAATCATCAGTGGTGGTTACATTGCGGTAATATGTTGAGATCCCCTGACCCACAATACATAGCCTGTCGAAGGCTAACTGGGCGATTAGCCTAAAACTCGTTATTTGCCTAACAAACCGCAGTAATTGTATAAACCTAATAATTTATAGGTGTAAGGAGATACAGATCATTCGATCTAAATCAATAAGATTTTCATTTAATTTTTTACATAACATGAATATTCACATAAGAAATTCAAAATAAAATTTTACGTTTACATCGAGTCTGTAAAACTAGCAGATCGAGTCAAACAACGGTAAGAAATACTATTTCCTGTACGGATATAGCGTAGATGCAGCTGACACGTGATCCACACATCGGCCAAGCACGTCTGCGTCGTGCCCGCTAAAGGTCATGACTGATACGTTAGGAAGTAATTAGAGGCCAATCAACCTATCTAAGGTATTATCGACGGATTAATTGCGAAGGCACCGCGATAAAAAGCATCTATAAAAACGACAAACAAAGAAACGGAACTTAAATTGCGATAATGTGCTTTCTGCATTGAATGGGTGTGATTTTTTTTAGTTTAAAATATTTAAACAGTATCTTATTTTTGTCTGTATGTTTATTGATAAAGTTACAACTTGAGCATGTGTTCCTATGCTACTCGTATGAGTAATATTTCATGAATTTATTGGTGTTATTCTTAAGTAGACATGCAAACCAATTGTGGTATGGCATATTATACTGTCATCTACAAAAGAAACCTGATAATAGTTGATCATCCTTTTAAAGTTACGTCTAATATTTGGCCTTTTAGGTCTTTTAAGTTATGGTAAATAGGTATTTTTTCACACAATGGGTTACATTATCGAAGTTTCTATACAGATCCCTAACTGTTTTAAATATTCTTTCGCCTGTTCATCAGAAACAATGTAGGATTCTAATGGTGAAAGAATTTTTCAAATTGCTCCAATTGTTTCAGAGCCTACAGAATGCAAAAAAAAACAATCAAATCTTTCCTATTAGTTTAGATAAGAACTGTCCTATGTCAAGCTGCCTAGATGATTTCTATCTCTTCGAACGTGGTGCAATTGGTTCGAACAGTTTGGAAAAGCACCTTTGTAGTGACTGGGTCAATGCTACGAAAACTACACACTGCACACTGCACACAATAGCTATTATTATGTATATAAGTATTATTTATCCAAGAAAAGTCACATCGTAAACCTCACCACCGTTTCTGAACTTTTAATTTTATGGACGTTCCAATTAATTTGCCGACTTAACCCATCACGTAACACATTGCGTAAGTTCATTACGCGTGCCTTATGTATGTGTAACACCGTGCGTGTAATGTTTATCACTCATTATGGTATAAGTTATGTATGTAGCCATGTATATCGATACTTCAGTAGTCCCCGGAGTAAAATAAAATATTTCATCGAAAAATATAGTACGTATAGGTACTATTGAATATAGTACGTACGAAAAATATAGTACGTATACTATTGAAATGAGCCCTATCATAAAAACACTCAATTAAATGTGTATTATATGACCCGAAAAGTGTTTAGTTGATGCAACTTCAGTGCTGTATGTTTTACAGGTTTTAAATAACTTACATGAATAAATATATAACATTTTTGCAAGTTTTAGTGTATTATTAACAGTAACTGGACTAATATTACTAACAGTCCCATTCCTGCAGTCCTATTAGAGATCCGTTGAAGATGTCCATGGGCGGCAGCGGCCACTCGTGACTGCTGCTAGCTCGTTCACTACTCTCATAACACAAAAAAAAAATATTCTGTAAAGCGAACGCTCAAGTATAGGTACCTAGATCCTGTATAAGCGGCTTTATCTATTAGACGTAGATTTAAGATAAATGGGTACAGATTTTATTATTGCACAGGAACTAACCTATTAGATTGAATACAAAAATGCGAACAAGTTTCTACGGAGATAGTGATTAAAATAATTGCCGTTGACAATATAATTACTTAGACAGTATCTGAACCTTATTAACTTAGTTACAGTTGTCAAGGCAGAAAATTATTTTATATAGCATATTAGAGTAAATAGAAGCCTAGCCACCAATATTGGTAAATAAAATATGTAATCGTATAGAAAATAAAAGAGGAACAATTTTCTTTATCCACCCTTTTTATTTGGCCTCGCTGTCCTTATTGTCATTATGCAAATATTTAATGCATGTAAACAGGGTCCCGTATGTTAAGATCCATTAAGTACTGCATTATATGTACCTATTCCGTCCATATTTTTTCATATTGTTTCCTCAATACATGACTTTCATTTAACGTAATAGGGGAACTTTAATCGTGAGAATTGTATCGTCTGAACAAAGCAATTAGTAGCTGAAAATAAACCTTAAGGGATTCATTCTATGCTTCATGATTACATTTAATTGATATGCTACACTGCCAGGACTCAATCAACTATCAACAAGTTATTTCTTCAAGGAAATAAACCCAGATAGAAAAAATGTATGTAAAATTATTATAATAAATCGTTGTATCACAACTCTGAATTATTAAGAAATGAGTTTTGTATGTAATTATACGACTGCAACAGCAGGAAGGTTAGGTTTTTGAGTGTATGTATGACGAGTTGATGGATTTTAACGTATGAGCTGTCATCAGATTCGTCTCGGTTGCGCAAGTGACACTGAATACATTAAAGTTTCAAAAACTCAAAATGGCGTCTTTAATGCGCCACAGATTGGACGGAATTATTAATCTCTCTTTATCTCTCTTTTTAATTTTTTATAGATAACTTAACAGGGTTTTTGGTATTTTTATATTATTGGTTGCTCTTGCAGTCGGATTTTAAAAAATAATAATAATTCTGCAAAACTTAACTCGCCTATAATGTTGTAGAATTAATTAGGTATGGAATGTAAAAGTAAATTTATATAAATAGCGGATATCAGAATAATAGCTGCCACGTAGTATTCTTTGATCTGGTTGCATTCTTCAAATTGTGGTTGGGAGAATACTCTGACTCACGAGACATACGACCCAAGTTCTACGCCTGCACTAGAAGCACAAAAATAATATAAAATATAGTTCCAAGATATTTTAAGTGTTATGAAATAACGATATATCGAGATCTTATATACCTACAGTTTAGACTTAAATTTGTTAATAATCGTTATCGTGTTCATAGAATATATTTCAATAGGCGTGGCCACTCAACATAATATAATAATATTTGGCTATCTTGTACAATAATGCTCCGCCCACGCCCGCGATACCCTCAACATTTACCAGATACTGGTATAGGCAGCATTGTGAGACATTAGGTAATCGTTTTCCTTGCTCTACCACGTTTTCGCAAGCAATCTTGCTTCACCCAAAGCCACCATGTAATTCTCTATGCGCAAGAGTACACCGTTCAATATTCACGACTTCGTATCAGAGGTACATTTAATTTGGCAGGGTTATTCATAACATCACGTGATAGGTTAGGCGAACTAAAACAGTAGCTAGATATAAGCGTGTCAAATCTGGGATTAAGTTTCTTAGCGAATTTCCGCTATTAAACTTTTTATTCATTTACGCGAGGGCTGCTCACCAATAAACATTTGCGAAATTTTTTATACAATAATAGTTACTGAGCTTCTCTTCTTTGAGATATTAAATTCAAATTATATCTATATTTTTTTATAAGTGATAAATATTTTTTTATTTATTTCCACAAATCGTTGATCCAGGCGGTAATAGACCAAAACCTTCACCTATAATTAACAATAAAAATAACATTAACAGTAATTAATAATTTCATTTTTCTACCTTTTCATTGTTCCAATCCTTGACCAAGGGTCTCCTCTTATAGTGAAAAGGTTGCAGGCCACTTAAGACGATAAATGTTTTTCATGAATTAGATAAATTAAACAAGCATAGGTAAGAATAGATATCCATACCTTGTCTAGTTACACAGAACTATGAATCCTCAACAATACATAAATAATATCAAACGCGTTCGTGGAAATATTAATCGTGTGAATTATTTTTTGCATTAATTGCAAACGGTTATAAACACTGCATTATTCGACTTGTGCGCAAAATTAGCAGAAACAACTAATATATCATGTAAATGCTTTTATTTTTTTATTGAGACTGTCATTAAATATGAATATTCTGTTTTCCTTTAGTACTTTTCTGCGTATTATAAAATAATGAATTCCGGCTAATCTCTGCATATATGGGGAACATTTTCACAAATACAAAATGAGAGGATACATCCTGTGACGTGCTTCGTCACAGGATGTATCCTCTCATTTTGATATTGTACAATCTAAAATCTATAATCTTAATACTTTAAATTCAATTTAAAATCTATCATTTAATATATCATCATAGTATGTTCATTACTAGTTGTCACACGCATCGGTTTCGTTAAACATAAGTAATATAAATAAAAACTATTTTCTGTGTTATCACATTTAGTTTGGTTACTTGGATATTACATTTAGTTGATTTATCTGCTTATTTAACATTACTGTTAAATCATTCGCATTCAACATTACTCCATGTATGTAGTCGGCTAAGAGCCCTTTTCACACTTATTAGTGACAAAGAGTAAGTATAATTAATGGTAGTTACAAGTACTTATATGTCAATAAAAAATATGTCGCTTTACGATAGACGTAAGAATGTTTTCAATGGTTAATTAACATTTCATCATTTTGCCAGCACCTTCGTACTTATTGTTACTTTTTGTCACATACAAAGCTGTAGCGTATCTTTTTTCTCATCAAGCATATACAATTTATAGCGGTTGACTTTTTAATTTATCGTTGCAACAATTGCATAGTTTAAAAAAATTGAGATACTTTATAAACAAGTGTATGAACCAAATTTAAAAACATTCGAATATTCTTTATTTTTACATTAACACAACAAATCGATACTAATATTATAATGTGAAGGTATCTTTGTCTATCTGTTACCATTTCGTAGATAATCCGCTGAGCCGATAGTGACGAAATTTGATACGGAAGTAGTGTAAAGCCAGCAGAACCACAAATTCTATTGTTGATACTTCACATTTTTATATAATTGTGATACCAAAGGAACCAATAGGAGTATCTTAAATTAATCTTGCTTGAAGTCCTGTTTGTGTTTTCTCCTCAACCTTCTACGAATTAGCCATAAAAATATTCATGATTTTTGCGATAAATTGAATTAAGATTAATTCTGATAATCTGATTCAACGCGGACAAAGCCGCGGCTAGAAGCTGGTAAATCAATGTACGTATGTGTAACCGATACGGATAAGGCAAATTTTGTACATCAACAAAACAAATTATGCTTTAAGTTATAAATTACATCTCACGGTAAAATTTGTTTAAAGCTGTTTCATTTTTATCATATTTACAAACAAATTAAATAAATATTACACTTATGAATGTGTTTCGTATGACCAAGCGTAGCGCTTTTCTAAACGGCTGGTAGCTGAGTGAACGCACAAAGCATTGATGCTTGCACTAGCAAGAGTTGTGTCTTCTTGATTACATTCCAATTACAATTATTACTTATTTAAGCGGATGGATTTTGTAATGGAAACAAGACACAAACCGTTGAAGACTACAAATCCACTTTCGTACCGTACTAACCAGCACGACGCTGTAAAGCTTGCGCCAGTTCTCATGAATTTATTTCCTATTGTTACTTTTAAAATACTACACACCTTTATTTTATTAAATGGATGGAGTCAATACAGATTATTTAATAATTATGTCTATGGTTCTTAGGCGATTTTGTGACTGTTTTTTTTTTTCAAGTGAACAACTATCAGGATGTTGTTTAAAGCAAAGGTCGACCGGTTGCCGGCTCGTAAGGCCATATCATCTTCACCTGACTTTTCAATAGTTTTTGTTGCTCCAATTAATGGAATCATTCCAAGGAATTTATTAGTGATATTTTAAATACTCCTCCATGAATTGCAAAAATATCCTGCATAGATAAGAGACATTACGAGTAACTGTTTTCTTAAAAAAGAATGTTTCTGCATTTTGTACAATATATTAACTTTAACGGTTTTTCCTTATCAGCTGCTTAGACCAACGCAATGAATATAAACAATAAAATCTCAAATGAGGTCGTTGACCTCGCAATATATTGCCCATCTTATGGTATTTTACTTTTAGTGATATATTTCTTTACAAATAGAATATTATCAATGTATATCAGATATATATGTATGTTCAATATGCACTATGAAAAAGCTTATCTTTTAATACACGTAGTTATCGTGCACAGTAAAACAATTTTCAACGAAGTTTCGCCACAGAGACCTTGTCCAACATAGTGTTACCCATTTCAAGTGTTCACACTTTGTAGTCACGTAGGATCGGTGTCAACGAACAAATCACTTTCGATTTGAGACTCAAATAGCATAAAACCAGTTGATAATAAATTCATTACAAATTGGAAACTCATTTTTCACTGTAAACTTTTTTCACGTTTCAATTTTTATTTTACTTGAACTATTAATATTCTAATAGATATTTCACAAATGTATGATTGTATCCAATATTTTAATCGGCCTACAGGAAGTTTGGGAAATAAACATTATTTATAATTAATTTTTGAATTTATTTATGGAAGACTATATTTGGTTGTTATTGCATGTGGTTCAAACAGAATCCATCAATGCTTAAAATAGCCATTCAAGTATTTTCAGAGCAAAATTCGTTAAACACAAATCAACATAAACATAACATTAAACACATCACAAACAAATCGATCAAACATTATACCTATCATGATTATTGAGACTAACTTAACACGCCGGCATTTTAATCTAACATCTGATATATGCCGCCTTATTAATCTAACCAGTCCGATTTGTCTTTGACATTGACATAAAACGTGATACTTTTAGGTTACTGAGTTGCGGTTAAATATGAATTTTATATCAAACCGTATTTGGTAATCTCCACCATTTGAACTTCGTGTTAAGTCGTGTCATTTGGTCAAGTCCAGTAGTTGAACCATATAGCCTTCGTTTCTATAACATTCCATTTACATTGGTAATAGATTCGGAACATTATTGAGGTATGTCTGTATTAATACATTAACCTATGATTCTGGTAGGTAAGAACAGGTTGTCATTCAGAATTATATTTCCTTTTATTATCAATAGATGTTAATTATTTTTGGTTTAGTTACTATTTCTGTATACCTATAAGTGGACAGGTCTATTGCAATATTGTAAAAAATATACGAAAATTAATATCAATTCACAGATTTACATAATCCTATAGTAAGTTTATTGTTTCTTAAGTGCTTTAAGATTTTTGTTATACATAATTTTCGTAGAATAATACTTTGGTTACGAATGCAGGAAGTAATAATTTTTTTCGTCCCTTTGTTTGATCGTAATTTGTTTAATATTTCGATTTTAATTAAGGATGAGATGATATAAAATAAACGTGTATTTTGTGCAAATATCGATATTGACAACGCGAATGTCGGGGCCTACGTGACGAGCGCAGTCAAGGATACACGAGCCGAGAACTTCTATGCCGACAGATTAACATACGAAGTTTAACACTTTTTATCAGCATATCCACACTTTGCGTGCACGTTGTACTACGGCCTTGAAAGTTTTCTTCAAGACAGGAGACATGTGTTCTAATTTTAAGTAAAGAAAGGTCTGAATTTTTTTGTTATAAAAAGGAAGTGATGATAATTTCAACGAACAACAAATAATTATCACTATGACCAAATGTTAATAAAAATGCTTATATTTAGTTACAAGAATCAAAAATTAACTAATACATATTACTGTCATATATGACTGTATGATATGATAGGACGAATTAAAAGGATAAAATGAATTAATTTTCTATATGACCTCGTCTTACTGATAGTTCCTGTAAGTAATTAAATATCCTGAAATGTGTAGTTATATTATTATAGGTATTATTGTATACAGTGTAGATTACAAGAAACAGCGATAAAACTACAAATGTTAACTTCAGTGATGTACAATGTACCTAAAGTAGGTAGCGACTAACAACCTATTTTAAAGTTGAGTGAGAATTTTTAAGAGCGAGGTAAAAGAAACAGTTTAGAGATTGGTTAATCATAATTCCGGTCAAGCAACAAGTGAACGGAGAAACTTCTCCAAACGAATTGTTGTGCAAAGTAGTTATTTTCCCACCAACGATTGTTTTTCACACTTTCTTTCGTGTCTAATAATTGGTTTTATTGTCTCTTGCCATATAAGCGGTTTCTGTATCGGTTCCTGTAGTCTCTTGTGTTACATTCCGCATCCGGTATGCGATACACAATTATTATTAAAGAAAGGCATACTTAACAATATTGAAATATTATACATATTATGATATTATTATATCTCCTGGAGGCTAACCCTGAAATATTTATGGAAGAATGGATGGGTAAATATATTATCAGAATGAAATTATTGAAGTTCTGTGAGAGATAAGTATGATTGCGTATCATTTTATTTATCATAATTGTTGTGTTTAAAGCTTTTAATTAACATAAAGTAATTGAATAATAATTAAATGTTTTTATAGGTGCGAATGAACATGGTTTTAGTTGACGCTACGTTTATTATAATTACGAGTAATGTAGTTAATAATCCAGAGCTTCGCGCAATTATAAAATAAATGTACAACAGACCTTTTGTTAAGTTCAATCCAATCAAACAACGATACCAAAAATCACTTATTCGAATACCATACTATAGTTGGCGATAAGAAAAATCATCGAACGATAATGTCGCAAGGCAGAGGCTAATAAACTATGGAGACACTTCGCGTTGCAAGATTGATTGCCGCTCAACCACGTGACTGGTTTTTACGCAGGAAGTGACAGAAATGTATTGGTCCGCACCTGGTCACGAGCCAACGGCCAACTAGCCCGATAAAAAATAAACACTTTCAATATAGTCTGTGCTTGTCCTTTAATTTTTCTGTGTATTATACTTTTCAAAAAATTTCGTTTTGAAGTACTCGTATGTAGTAGTAACAATGACTAAATAATTTAGGTAGGTACTAAGCGCTATATACTTTACAAATACAATTTCAAAAATATGGAAGTACATATACAAAATAAATTTGATTGTACACTTTCGTAAAGATTTCATAGATTTATTATTATTATACCATCACGCCAGGTCCCTACCGGAGTAAACAGAAAGCACAAAGTCCCATATATCTCGGTCCTTATAAACCTGACGTGCTTCATTTGAAGAAAAGATTTCATAGATTTATTATTCATTTATAGATTTACAATTAATATTATTACTGGTTTAAAGAATGTGGTAGACAGAGAACCCTTAACACGATACTAAAAGCTCAGGGTCAACAACACGACTGTAAATGAGAACAAGTAAAAAGATCAGTATTCAACGATGTTCGATCTAGATGACTGAGCTGCATTTATTCCTGATTAGAGTATGAAATCATCAGTAGATATTACCGTCATAACAAAAACTATGTAGATATTTGTATATAGGAATTAAACAGTCAAACCGCAATGACCACAACCGTAGCTTTCATTTTTATCGAAGATCTCCACAACAACATCCGTACATAGGTACTGGTTACTACATATTTACTTTCTATCTTATATCATTGACATTGTCTTGAAACCTAATCGTGACATCAGACATGTCCACTCATTTGACCGGTACAATTATGCAGTTATGCGGCCACAATCGTTGCCTCATGAATTTAATTTACTTTTATGTTACACTGAAGATTAATTATTGACACTTCCAAAAAATAGGACGGAACAATTATTATGACATCACATGACTACCTACTCATATTATTATGACGTATATTTATTACATTGTACCCACACACACGCTCGTACAAGACACGAGTGCACTCGTAATATTGAAATAATGAAAAATGCTGAATCTATTCGTTCTAAATTATTTAAATTTTAATAAAAGTAAAGTTAAGGTTAGTCATATTTTTTTGTAATAAATAAATTTACATATCTATTTATTTTTAAAGCATATCCATCACATCCCCATACCAGCAATGATTATATGAATCCCACGACTGCAAGAATAAGACTGTTAGTAACATTTAGTACATGTTAATAATGAATGGAACTAATAATAAGTTTGTAGCTGTCATATTTGAAATTAATTATATACCAGTTGCTACAGCTGAGGACTGAAGTGGTCGCCTCTAGCATAATATACGTCTGGGTGGTTTTGTACTTGTGTTTATAAGTTGTTCAGATCCTAGTTCTGATCTATGTTTATGAATGTGAAACGTTGTAAGGTTAAATATTAAGACACAATAATGTATCAAATTTTTTGTTCGTTTCAGATTTCGTCATAGTCTTATATTCTTGGCCGTAACGTTTGCTTATACAAACGCGCAGAAGCATAAAATAGATGACAACTTCTCCCAGGCCGTGCCCAGTGACTTAAGGCGAGCTGTGAGCGAGGCTCTTGCCTTGGAACGACGGCATCAACTTGGAGCCAGCGACGCGTAAGTTTTCATTTACGAGTATGATAAAGATATAGTTGATGAGCATGCAGGCCGTATGATTTTAAAGTGTGAATACAACAAAAAGCTTAATTATAGATGAAGTATTCGTATTTCAAATAGGAGTTAATTTTTGAATAGATAATAGAATCCTTAGTAATTCTAAGAGCGTTAAATATCTAGTGTGCAAACAAAGTAAGACTACGTTCAAAGATGGCCAAGAGTTTAAGCGGTTTTAAAATAGGTCAAAAACATTCAACCTAAATCCATCCACAATACTTGCTTCAACTTCAATGCTTCAACTAAACGATAGAATAAATAAAAGTATCGTTGCACGCTCCTAACTTCCCGAGCAGTAACAACGAAAGATAGGGTAGTGAATCGCTTGCACTCAACGATTAATGGCATCGAGGACCTATAAAAGATTATCATCAATTCCATTTAGTATTTGTAACATGCCCTATATCCCGCAATATTGGATACAAGGACTTTCAAATTGGAACGCAGTATTTTGTACCTATTGTAAAGGAGGAGGGGATCAAATCGAAATCATGACGTGTTTAAATTTAATTTACGTATATTTTAAAAGACTTTTAAAGTTAATACTGGAAAATATAGCACATTCGGTATTACTATAAATCCCTAAATTCTCAATAGAATAGCTGGCAATAAAATTCTTTGAATAGATTAAACTTTAGTTAGTATTCAGTTCGTGCCCACACTTCGTGTAAAGTGCTCATCAATATCATGATCATCTGTTGGAAGCTCACGTTTAAATGCCTTGGCGACAGGCTGATTTAAATATACGTACATTTATTGTTATACAACGTTTAAAACTGTTTAAATACACGATTACGCAACTGCTATAGCTTTGTACGTGCACTGAATGTTAAATTTCGCGATAAAGCCCTTCGCCAAAGATAAAACATGTGTCAAAATCAAATTAGATTTTTAATGTAGTCCTTTTCATAGGTACAATTGCTCATCAGAAGACGATGAGATCAGCAACACGCCATGCCCGCCTTCGAAATACCGCAGCGCTAGCGGCGAATGCAACAACGTGCGACACCGCCCTTGGGGCCGACGGGGTGACTTGTTGTTGAGGCTCCTACCCCCTAATTATGCAGACGGTAAGTTTCCTTACGTAATAGAAGAAAACCACCACTCTGCACAATCACAATGCAGAATCAATGTCCATCTAAATAAAGACCTCGCTTAACTTGTTATTACAAAACCACTGGACACAAAGTCAAATGGAGGACAAATTTTGATTCTTATTGCAACTTTTCACTTCAAATACTTTCATTTGGTTTAATTTCAAATACTATTATCAAAGACTAACAATTACTGTATATAATTATAAATGACAATCGTTTTTGATCACGATCCGAACCATTGTAGTTCATGTAGCTCACAAAGAGGGCTGATGAGCAAATCATTTACAATCACGCTATCGCTGTTATGCAAAGTTATTATGATCCTAGCAATTATTTCAATAAGCCCGCTGTCTTGATCACGTTTACTAGCAATTTAAAATTATTCAATTGTATACACATAGTAAGTTGTGTATATAACCAATTGGATACCTATAAATTATTATTATACGATAGTTTAATAAGCTGTAATTAGATTTTTTTATTTCCTCATGTTATTTATGAATATTAAACTATCGTGTACGATGTCTATACAACAGAGTATCAATTAACCAATTCCTTGTTCAAAATCCTTGGGATCACCGAAAATGTACTCTCAATGGCATTTCGATCTTTCGCGGTTTTTAAATTACACCGTATACGGATATAATTAAATAATAACACGTTACAGATATTCCTGAGTATACTTTAATTCGTTCAGATATATGTTCTGACATTACGACCTCCTTGAAATATTCTTGAAATATTCCGACTGTTGGCTGTACCCCGAAATTCTGGTATTTTCAATGTCAGATGTTCTGTAAGCTACAGCGAAGCAATTGTATACAGTTATTAAAATATGCGGCAAGCCTCGAACAGGAATGTATGAAAAGGACAGTACTTATCTACCTACATGCGTAGATCACATCACAATTTTCCTCATCTTCCACATTAAATATATTGGATTATTAATAAAAACTTGTTAGTAATTAATTATATGTATATTTACGATACTTATTTGCGTGAATATATTTTATATCTGGTTATTATGATTATCAGCGACTATCATGAGGGCGCAAATAGTATTTTCTCCAATTAGGTTATCTAGACTGTTAACTGGGCTGAATACATTTAAATGGAAAGTAACAACTACCTATATTCTCCTTTTAGTGCCTATAATTTGTTAAAGGAAAAAAGGTCATCGAAGTTCATTGTTCTGTGCTACCTGTTTGTGTAGATAGGCAGGTTGAAGTTGGTTACTGCATTCGTTTTTTATAATTACGACCGTTTTCCTATACTACGACGATTCCGCAAGGTCGACATACCGGGATGAAGCTTTTTTGAGGCGAAACACGTTGATTTATATATGTTATTACATATTTATGTTTGCATAGTTTTTAGGATTCCTAAAAACGTTGTCTATGTAGGTACACTTGTTTCTTTTGTATGCATGGTGCCTAAGTTTCCTAAGTAGTAGAAAGGCAAGCATATTACACGCTTACAAGTTTTGACAGACAAGGTACATAGGTACCTACTATGTGTTTTGGTCGCGAATTATTTCAAGGTAATTTTATAATAGCAACTTTAGCAGGTGCTAGAACATATAGATACCGTTCGCCCCGAGAAGTACCACCGCCACTCCTATTTCTAACGCTAAGCAGTTATTACAACAATTTGTGTTTCGGTTAGAAGGGTGTGGATGCCAGTCCACGTGTATACTAGAGGTTAGATCTTATTCTTCCAGATTAGCAACGCATCTGTGACTGACCGACGAATAAATGTTCTTGATATTATTAATTATTACATTGTCACTCATTATCTTTAACGTAGTTACCGTTCCACTGTTGATAGCGATCTCTTCTCAGTATTAGAAAGGTTAAGGTTATATATAATCCATCAACCACGACGACCAAGTGCAGGTTGCTAAATTCTCAAGCGTTCGATTATTCCCTTTATCGTGAATACTCAATTCGCAACAAAGTGAAACTAAATTCATTTGATGTAAATTTGTAAATGTTGTAACTTCTTGTTAGTTTATTAATAGCTAATTCAAAAATAGGTACACGAGGAAATCAAATAAATGTACTTTAAGAGTTTATAAATAGCGCGGATATCGTTGTGATTGGTTTTTCTCAACTTGTGGAAAAAACCAAGCATCGTAACGCCACAGAATAGTTTGTGTTCTAACTTCAACGAATTAGGAAATCGTTAATAGAATTGTATTCACCATCTTGATAGTTGAGCTTCGTGTTTATTTTAATTTAGGTTAGTTCAAAATATTTGTAAAGGCAGCACAAATGTAGTGTAAATCAAACAAATATACAAATAAAATTGTTTTTATTGACTACACAGTCCATGTAAAGTAGGTGCATTTGTCTGATACTTTTTCGCGCCAACACCGAATTGATTTGGTGAAATTTTCCTAAATCTTTATCTTGGAATTCACCTCTTGAGGTGAAAACAAAAAAAAGTTTAAATAAAGTTCTTAAAAAAGATAAGAGATGGACATTTACAGTGGTATGGGAACAAATAAGTAATAATTCACATTTTATTAATTTCTTCATAGGTAATGTCGTAACAAATTCTTCCTGTCATTGTATGCAAGATTCGAACTAAACATAAAGATAATAACATAGCAATCGTTAATGCCAGTAATTTGTCTGTCTTAAGATAAGAAGCTGTCCGCCTCTAATATAAAAGAAAAAATGAAAAAATGATAAACTCACTAAGAAAAGACGCAACCATCATTCTAAAGACAAAACAAAGGTATACGTATTTTCGTATGAAAGCCTGTATAAAAATATAATATATAATAATAATAACTGCTAAAATTTCGTGTTTAATAATAATGGATTTAATATATGTTAATATCGTAATTGTATTATACACATTCAAATTATACTTGCTTGAAGGAGATAAAGCCCCCAATCCGTAGTTGGAAATCGGATAAAAATGCCAATCGGCTGAAGTTACTGTCAATATCAAATATTTGCTCTACAACTACAACATACCATCACGCCAGGTCCCTAACGGGGTAGTCAGAAGGCACCGAGTGCCAAAAAATATCCCTGTCCTTGCAAACCTGACGCGCTTCGTCTACATTCATCACTCTCTTCATCCATATACGACGGTTTCGGAGACGCTTGATTAATTATTTGTTGTAATGCGCATAAAACGTTTTTTTATTAATTATAAATATTTGTTGACAGGCGTTTCCGCCCCTCACTCGACGCCTCACCTGCCAGAGCCGGCGCTAGCTGTTCAGGCGGTGGCCCAGCTGACGCAGCCAGTCGAACACGACTACGTCACCAGCATACTAGCGGCCTGGGGTCAACTCCTCATGGAAGACCTCATCGCCACTGCCAACGGGAACAAGGTAAATAATTCAATATTGTGACAAGAAATTCAATATTTCAAACGCTTCTTTGCTGTGTAATATATATATATATATATAAATACACAAAAATTACTTTGTTAAAAAATATTTAATTCACATGTTGTATTCTTTTATCTATCTTATTATACGGTAATTTGATGCAACTTCAAAACACCTTTAAAATTACCTCAAAAGTTCAATGGGTCAACCCATAATAGTGTGGCTCAACCATCCGTATAATTTAGGATGCCAAAGGCTTTCCTGTCATATTAGTTAACTATCAATCTTGAGCTTCCAATACACTGCAATCAATGCTTATTTCATGGTAAATACGCAATTATCAATGGCGTGAAGGCCACCAGTTCCTAACTTTATTTAACTAAGGTGTTATTACAAGCAATGATACCAAATAATAGGATTATGACTGAATTGGCATTTACCTGAGAGAATAGTGTTCTTAAGACAGTATGCCATATCGTCTGTCACATTTAAAACTCTAACGATGTTATCTGGGGCACTGCTTAATTATGTCCTCCAGTACAGAAACTCCTCACGAACCCAAAGACCATCTCTACTAGATGTAGCGCTGCCCACAGATTTAGAACCGTACAAAATAATGTCATACTATCTAATTTATATACAGATCATAATAATATTTAATATACCGAAACAACTCAGAGCAAAGGTAACCAGGCAGCTCATAAACACACACAACACTAACATTAAAACTCATTACAAAAACATTTGTCCTACTAAGGAATCGAACCCTCGATCCAGGGCTCAGTGATGCACTGGATCATTAGTCTAACTGACATAAACAGATTAAACCATTTGTTACTAAACGTAGAGGTAATAAGATACAACTAATCATTTCGAGTGACACCTATGTAATGCAGCTGACAACTAGCATATCTCTTTAATATTATATTGTTAACGTCTATTCAATTTATATGTGAAAAGAGCGGAAGGTGCCATAACAACACATTGATTCTGCAATGGGCCGCCTAATGATCCAAGCGTCCCACTTAACATTTTTTACGTCCACCAACTTGAACTTGGCCGAGACTCGATTAAGACACCTATTATGAATGATTACGACTTTTGTGTGTCTGACCTTCACTTAATACTATATAAAACGTTCTTGCCATGTTTGTTTAATTTAGTTAACGACATCAACTTTGATTCCTAAACGACGTCTATAATAATTTCTATTTCTACCAATGACTGTAAGTATGTATGTACGTATGTACCAGTCCTGTAAGTTATGAGAAATAACGCAATAAGAACATATTGATACTTCAATGACGAACTAAAGGCGCTGTTGCTTGTAACGTTTTCTTGAGGTACCAATCATTTTTAAATCTGATAAAACGACAATAGGTACTGATGTGTTATTGAATGGTGTATTAGTTATTATATTATTGTTTTCATTTGACATATAGATAAATATTGATTATAGAGCAAAAATTAACGTTCAAAATTTATTGATATTATGGTTATTTGGCTGCTATCAAAAGTCAAACAGACGTTTGTTTTAATTTTTGGCTGTCTATATATAAGTATGTCCAGACTAATCTTTGATGCAGTCAACTGTTTTCAATGTATTTTCATTTCATTGATAGTTAAAGCGGTAATAGAAAATTAATTCGGGTCAGAAACAGACAAAATCGATCAATCGCGTAATTGAACACATACCTACGCTTATTTATGCATATATGCAGCATATGGGTATGCAGCAGGTATCAAGTCCCGAGCAATTGTAAGAACAGCTAAAGTAGTGTCAGGACTCCAGTTTACTAAGTTTAGTGTGTATACGTTCGTGATAGTTCGTAGGTCACATAAAGAAAGGTTATGTCGATTGTAAGTTAGTGAAAGCCGTGTAGTGACGTAACAGGTACTTCCTCGGGGCCACGCTTTGCCTCAGCCATGTGACTGATGCCTTAAGACGTTCTGCTTCTACTAAGACGATATTTCCTGCTTCTTGTTACAATAATTACGACTGAATACATATTTTGTTTACATGTTACTATTATCAATATTAGTTTATTATTTAAATTAAAAAAAAATTAAAAGTAAAACAAATCTTATTTCAATACACTAGAAAATTTATATTTTGTTGGTGTCAGTGAATTTTTAATGATGACCGTGTTTAAAAAAATCAGTCTGTAACTAGACTGATTTTTAGTACTACACGCACACCTTTCCTTTAAGAAACTAGACGTCTAATGATCATTAATTAGTTGTCTTGTGACAATACTTCCGATCTGACTATACTTCCGTATTAATAACGGACTAAAGTTACTTGCAAATTACATTTTCTTCTGTAAATAGTTACAATTACATTAGTTACTGCACTAACTTTAAGGTAACTTGATTTTAACTTTTACGATTTAGATATTTCTGTATCTACTTATAATATCTCTAAAAATTGTTACTAAAAATATATGTAAGATGACTCAACAAGTCATGTTCGAATTTTAAAATTTTGATACGTAGGCCCCAAATAGGATATTGTTGTTGTAAACATTGTTAACATATTAAAGAGTCAAGATTTTTGCAATACTAAAATCTTTCAGTTCCACAGGCGTGCGAGCGACGTTACAGGTGCCTAAATGGTAGAACATAAAAATACAAATCCAAAACAAAACGTGACATAAGAATGGCAATTTAAAGAAAGTGAATAAATGTCTTCGCTCATTAAACACAATTATCGTAATATTTGTCAAAGTCAAAGTTACACAATGTGGATTTTAGAATTACGGATAAGTGTTACGTATTCCGTAGGTACTTACTAAACTTTCACCATACTTGTATGACAGCTCGCTATTGTTAGCGGATTACCTAAGAAGATAATTCCATTGATGGGAATGTGTTTATGGAATAAGAAGGTTCAATTGTATTTGACAAATATGGTTCTAGTTAATGTGACACTATTAGATAACAATTATGGTTGATTTTTATTAGTATAAAGATTCAAATCTAAGTTTACGAAAGAAATATTTCTACACTTTATCAAAGTCAGACGAAGGATTTCATTCGCTTGCGATTAACTTTGAATTCAATCGGGATATTAAGGCCACACTGCTGGATCTGAGATACATCGCATTCCTGAAGAAGCACGCATAATGTTGACAACATTAGCCGTATTTGTGTAAGCTAATTAATTTGTTACGCAAAACTTCTCCCAACTTTTTATAGCGACAAATCGTTTCCAATATACCGTCGCATTTTATAGCTTATTTATATTAGTAATATATTAATTATTACGTTATTTTGTTTCAGAAATGCGAAAGTCCTGCATGCGAGTACGTGCGCTCTGCGCCCACAAGAAACTTGGACACGTGCGGTTTTGGTTAGTGTATGATTAAATACTATAATCAAAGTGTTTTACAAATATTTAATCTTAGTTTTTTTTCTTTCTTTCACCATTTAACGACATAGAATATTTTTTTCATTTCAGCGTCTTTTTAATTGTAATTCCGCTGTTTCATTAAAAAATGTTTTATTAAAAAACGTTAATTATTGAACATAACAAGTAAATTAAATAATTAATCAAACATCTAAAAATCGGTAAATCCAAATTTAAAATAACGGTTAGCTATGTCATGCTATAATATAGTAATTGGTCAATTTCGTTTATAAAAAGTTGTTTGAAATGTTGCGGAGTGTAGGAAGTTGCCGGAATATTTTAACTGTCGAGTATGAAGAACAACGGGACTGATCTAAAATATCATGATATTTCATGACAATCATTACATAGTGTCAAGAGTACAAAATAAAACTTTGATTTAAATGCCGTCGTTCATAATCTTATAGGTATTTATAATGAAAATACCTATAAGATTACAGACGACTGTCATAAATTATGTTTTATGTTGTATATGTAGTTGTCATTATGCCTTATTCTCAGTATTTATTTATCTCAGGTTTTCGAAACTAGGTACAGTTTCATCAAAATTATTTCTTATTGTAAAAAGCATCATTTTAAACAAAATCTATGACTAAAATTAAATCTGGCATGCAGTATTAGTGTATCAAATTTGATTATGACCCATGCATGAACATATAAGGGCATCTGACGCCAAACTGGTCACGCGCCGATTAACATTGCTTTGTAATAATCCATTTTGTGTAAAGTTTGAATTTATTCTAAACAATCTTAGATGCAGAGTACGTTCACCTAGCAATTTTGTAACATCATCATTATTCAGTCCAGGCCATCAATAAGTTACCGTTATATAATATTCAGTATTATATATCTACAGGGATTTTATAAAATAATTAACTTGAATTCCTGCGATTGTGCTGTTTCTGTCAATTTAATATCCGCATAAATTTGGTATTGAATGAATGAATGATTTCTTGATTATATACCCACGGGACCTCGTCTTATGAAATAATATAAGTATATTATACAAAAAAAACGCATAACCTTTCTATATTATTACAGAACACCGCGAACAGATGAATTTGGCCACGTCCTTCTTGGACGGCTCCGCCCTATACGGAAATTCAGAAAAAGAGCTTCGATCTCTGCGTCTCTACGACGCGGGCAAACTCGACTTCGCGTCGTGTAGGAAGTAAGTTATTTTCGATTATTATCTATAGCAATTTATGTTACGATTATAATTAGAGTTATTTATGATAGATGAACATCTAATTGAAGCAAAAACATTGAAAAAATCTATTATCTTTGTTTAACCATTCTTATCAGAAGAAATAATTTTATTTAACGTTGAGTTATTTAACGAAACACAATAAGATAAATATAGGTAAGTATAAACATCACATTAGTTTCCCCTCTTTATTTGAAGACAGTGATTAATTCGGTTATATAGCAAATTAGAGTTAAGGTAAGCTAACAAATGGTCTATACTCGTACATATCCTTTTTATATAAGCAATTATGGTCTACTATTTGTTATTAAGAATATCATCAAAATACATTTGTTACTGTTAAACAAACGTTGCACGTTGCAAAGCAGTGATAGCCTAGTGATTTGATATTCAGCCTCCCACTCTGGGGGTCTGGGTTCGATCCTGGCACCTCTGATTTATTACGTGCGTTTTATAAGTAACATTTAAATATCATTTGCTATAACGGTGAAGGAAAACATCGTGAGGAAACCTGCACACTTT
>DWUN01000590.1:0-21342 GCA_018249975.1 Passova gellias
TTTTAAAAGGTACGATATGATTTATGTATAGGACTCTCCTGTCGTGAAGGGTACACGCCTGTTCTCGCTCCCCAGTGTCCGGGAGCGATGACAGACTCCGATGAGCTTTCTCAATGGCTTTTATACTTAACACCCTTACCGTGCCCTCACTGCGTAGCAAAGATAAAACCGACAATTCCTCCCGCATTTATACACTTGACAGAAATCAATGGACCCACAAAGTGACTAAGCTTCCAGCATCATAATTAATGACCAATGGCTTTATTTATGAATTCCGCTCTTTTGCATAATATTAAGCAGTACCCTACTTATATTTCGTTTCAAAAAAAAAATGTTTCAAAAATTAATGTTCCATTTCAAAACGTATTTCTCATTTTGATTTATACGTTAATGTTTTAATAAATGCACATAAATTGATTGATCGATCCTAAATGGATTGCAGTGGTTAATTAAATTTATCTTCATTGAAATTAAATATTGTAAACTTAAAATGTTAATATTCAACACCAATGACGTTTAATAGTACCTACTACAAGATTCATAAAATATGCGCATATTATATCCTCATCGAATAGAAGTAAAACCGTTTAGAAGTAAAACTCGTATAATATTAAAATAGACCGGATGACAGTGCAATTCAAAAATTGTGTTCATTATTGAATGTATTCAAATGTCTTCTCTGTTAATAAAATTGAGATCTTCGCTATTTTATATTATAAATATAACCTCGCAAACAGGAAAATAGGCCTGACCTGATTATTAAAAAATACTACTGTTATAATGACTTCCATTTGCTTAATACTCGTCGGGGATCGAATTTTTAAGGATGTTTTTCCAATTTATTGGAATATTAAATCTAGTCGCTTCCGATTGGACAAATGCCATATTTTCATCGTGGTCCATGAATCATAAAACATTTAGTATTGTATATGAACAGTAATAAAAGTGAAAAAAAAAAATACAGAAATAGATCGAGCTAGCAGCTAGATATTTATCACCCGGTGTTTGCAATAAAGCTTCAGAGAGCATGCGACGCCAAGAACAACTAGGGTCGTTGTTTTGATATTTTTTGTTGTTTTATTAATAAAAAAAACAAGCCGGGTAATTTGTTTTTTCGACGAACAACCTACATGGCTAAGTTGGAACTGTGCCATTATGATTTTTTTATTTCACAAGGACATTAGGAGTAAACATTTTTTTTATTTTTTTATTATGCTAGGCTTCATTTCATATAGTACTCGTATAAAGAGAAAGTTCAGCAAGGTGAATTGACAGGTTGATTAAAAAAACCCAGGACAATATAAATATATATGATTAATATTAAGATTATTGTAAAATCTACGATTTAATAATGTAATTTCGAATATTTCAATGCACATACACACAATAATTACTCTATTCATAAATATGAAATACTTACACAACACATATTTCAGTATCACATATAACATACAATATAAAAATATCAGTCTCTCATAAAGGCCGAACATTTTGTTTCGTTTTGAATTGGGGCTTTTTCTTATTTCCGAGAGCAAGTGGCGGAACATTAATTAGTATGAGATAGCTGGTATGTATCGTGAACTTCTTTGTTTCAAGAAAAACAAAATTTTAGCCCTTGTTTGGCAGCTACAGTCTTGAATCAGTATCTATTTTATTATGAAAAATGAACTTTACGATGTAGTAGATAATGCTTACTTATTTGAATAAATATAAGCATTATTGACTATTTCAATACTTAATGGCCAAATATTTATAATATATAATTAGTATCTGTAATTTCTGTTCAACTGTTGTTGCGGCCGCATAACTTAACCGACGCGGTCGGTTCACACGATAGACTGATTACAGATTGATAATAATTAATTAATGGTTTGCGTATTCAGAGATGATACAGGTAGATGGTTGTGATACATGTAATAAAATAATATAATAAATCATGGTTACATACTTCTACAACTGTAAGGCTACTTATCTCAGAACATAATAGTTAACTCTTCTTTGAAAGAAAAAGTAAAAGTCATCAGTATGAATAAAACAAAAGCTACGTACATTGCTTCTACTTTCAATCTGGAGCAGTTTTTAAAATACGCTCCATTTTAATGAATATTCAACTCGCAGCTAAATTCGATTTGTCGCAAAAGAGTTATATAATAAAACTAAAATATCTGACTTAGTTTTCAAGAGGCATAAGAACCTAAACGTTATTTTGTTGTGTTTGACGGGAAAGATCTTGAAGGCGAGTGCAGGTTTTCGTTTCTTTTAGTTGTTAGAAGTAGGCTGGGTGAAAAGCTCCCCGAATTGTAATTAATCTGGCTTCTACTTGGATTCTCTCGGGCTTTAGCGTTTAGCAGCTGAAATAATGAATGCTGGGTGGTGGCCGGTGAGCCGTGATTGGTGTCTTTAATATGCAAAAGCGCGGGTCGGCGGTCCCCGCTCGCCGCGCTGCACCGCTCACGTCGTCTCCGCCACACACGAACAAGTCTTATGCTTAAATTATGAATAAGTATAACATGCGACCATTTGCAGGAAACAGAAAACCTCTTGTCTTCGGGCTACGTGGAAAAAGCGAATATAAATGTTTTTTCGCCGACATTGTTCTCGCCTTATGTCAAGGATAGCTTATCTGTAATTTATGTTACATTATTTTCAGATTCCTAAGCGTCTCAGCTATAATGTTAGGCTGGAATAATGTAGCCGATGTTTTGTATCTTCTAATTTATCATAACGAATATAAGATATTATAAATATAATATTGGACATAAACAGAGGATCGTATGTAGCGGCGGTGGTTGTGAAAGGCCTATGCCCAGCATTTGACGTCGATGAGCGAGAATGATAACGACGATCATGAAATATAATATTAACTACAGGTATACTTAAATAAAACCGAATGACAAAAATGGTCATAATTGAGAGTTAAATATTATAAGAACGTGGCTAAACTTTGCATATGCAAACATTTTATAACAACTAAAGGAAAATTGTTTCTATTTTCATTTAGATTATAAACAAAAGAAGAATTTATTCCTTTTGCTGTTTCGTATATCACAGTGGACTGCACAATGCAAGCGATAAGTTAGTAAGAAACTATCACCAACTTCAATATAGAAAATTTATCGTACAATAAAAGATTTTCACACTTGCGGGAATATTTCAGAAAAGTTAAGAACGAAAAGATTTAGGTCGTATATAGAACAAGACATTTAATTTGTGTCCCAATACCATCTCGTATGTTATGCCTTAGATTTTACGAAGTAAAGGAACTAATTACATTCACAACCATTAAGACCACTTCACTTAACTGGTAGGTTCTTGTATTGATAAATAAGAGACGACAACTGACAATGGAGTGATTACTGGTGGTGACAGCTCATTTAGTGCGTACGGAGAAATACGAAATTGACAAATTGGATACTTGTGGTGACCGCCCTTCGACACGTCATCCCGGCATTAACAAATTAGGCTCGAGGCTCTGACATTCACGTACAATTCCATCGTTTTCCTCTCAATCTCCCGTATTATTTCCTTACTGTCAAAATAATGTTACTCGACACGCAAAGATGTATACAAAAAAATACCAATCTGTCTTATGTATTATTAATATTGTATGTATTATGGAAAACTAATCATAGACAAGTTTGTAGCATTTATTTATAGATGATATTTACTCATCTTGATTTTTGGTTGAAATAATTACAAATATGTTTCAAACGAATTCATACTTGGCCAGGGTAACGGATAGTCTTGCAGGCGTTAATACGAGTACCAACAAGCAATGAATTGGAGAAACGTGTGAGGTCAACCATCCGATCTCACTAACATGTAGAAATAGAGCGCCCGAAAGATTACGGTCACCGCTTAGAACTTTCTACAACTCGCAGTGGACCCTTTCAGGGGATCAATAGGAAACTTGCTTTGATTTCCAATAGCCGTATGACAAAGGTCTCACTGAAACCGGTTAAGCTTTACATACTTTCGCTAGGAAGAATATACGAAAAAATAATACTAACTGTAATATATCATTTTATTATAAACGATATCAAAAACTTTTTTATGTTAAGTTCACTGAAATTGCTGGTGCTTTCGGAAATAAAATTATAATTTTATATTATGACTTTGTTGTTCGTATTTTTGATGTCCAAAGGGAGCAGATTCTCGGTTTTAAGACAACAATGAGGCCACTAGAGTTAGGGACCTTTTTATTATAGTAAGAACAATGCAGGAAAAGTGTTGAGATTTAATTTTATTCCTTGATTTTATTACAGCGCATCTATTATGACTTTGTACATTTTTGTTTAATTTTAAACTGATATTTAGAGCATTACAAATAGGTACGCTAGAGACATAATTAACTGAAGAATGCAGACACTATGATAAATTAATTGACTCCTTAGAATAATTATAATTTTGAAATACATATTTTTTTAAAGACATTAACCACTGAAATAAATTTCCTTGGAAGAAAAAGGAAAGTAAAAATTACCATTGGCGCCTCAGTGCGCAGGGCATTTAACTTGTCTGATATAATCGGCCATATTTGAACTCACCAGGAGGGGCGATAAATTTCCCATTGACGACGAGACGAAGAATTGAACAAAAACGGCTCTTGTTGAATTCGAAGCTCAACAATGGATAATTTATCGTGGTCGGCTCAGGCACGCCATTCCGGCCAAAAGAAATATTCGATGCTCACTGTTTTCTAGAACGAGTGGAATTATTTCAACATAATTATATGCTAATGGTCACAGAATACGATTAAACAGTAATTTCGTAGTGATTTAAATTTCAGTGTCACAATCTGTATAAGGTTCGAATCCCGGATGGAGATCTCTAGCTCTTCTATGTTTTCTGTGTATTAGGGTCATTTGCTGTTCAAGAAGAAAAACATTGTGAGGAAATTTGGGAGTTCCCCGTAATGTTGTCTAACGTAAGTGAATTCTATCAAAACGCCCTTAACCAGTTTAGGTTTGTTAAATTAGACTTATTTTTAAATAGTTGAACAATAAAATTGTTTAATAAGGGAATGAAATCAAGAGCAATGTTTTTAAAATGTAAATTTATATTCTATATAGCAGTCTAAAATAAGAAATAACACATGTGGAAACCGAACAGCTAGTGGTATTACAATAATTACATGTGTGGCTAAGAGCAACGATTAGGACCAAGTGTGAAAGAGAACATTTAAATAAATCATTTCCCAGGCAGCTTAGTTCAAGTCATTAGACGTGTTCGTGAGCAGCTCACGGTTAATTAAATATGGATGGTAGACTGTGTGCTGCAACGAGATGGCACTGAGGCTAATAAGAATTTCTCCATTCTGGTAAATATTCAAATAGTGAGGATGAGAACAAATATAAGTATACCTAAAGATACACTAACGTAACATTATGTAATAGCTGAATGAATGGCGCGTAGATAAAAAAAATAATAACCACTTTTCTAAATATTCATCTATAGCAAGTGCTAGACTAAGTAGTCTGCATCAACTTAGAACGTAAAAGTTAACTATATTGTACTAGGTATATGTTACCTACATCGCGTATTTTCAACGTCACGCGCGGACATTGGAGAAGAAAATTGTATTTTGGGTGGCTATTGCCTTCGCATGTATTCTATTTATGTCCAATATACAGAATTATATCCTGCTAGAGTTTAACGAAATGTTACATAATGAAAACATATTATTGTATGTAATTATATGCATAGTACCTATCGCGAGGCTATAATGTCAATACTCACTGTTGCGTTGTCTCAGTTTAATTTTGTGTGATATTTAAAATGTCATTTGTTCAAAATTAATAAATTATAGTACAATCAATTAAAACGACACACGTCGCAAATGAAATGTGACAACAGCTGCACAAGCATTTGTACGCCGGACACGAAATCGTCGCGTTTTTAATATAGATACATGTATGTATGAATGACATCGGGAAGTTTGAAAACCCTTTTCAAATAGATTCGGCACATAAAATTAGATTGATTAATTTTTTTGTGTCTCTACTCTTTTCACTCTTTTGCAATCCGTCTGCTAATTTAGCACACACTTTTTACACGAAGATTCGTTCGTTTGACGTTAGAAAAACAGTTTTTATGTTTATTTCGTGTCTTTACTCGCGAAAATATTAAACGAATCAGAGGTCTCCCTCTGAATGCCGCTGAAATTATCTTTGAGTTTTACTTTGACAATTTTATTTTAAACAGAATTTCCACTCCGAAGTTATGTCTTTGAAACTAACGTATCAAATATTAATGCAAGAAGTTCAATAAAGCTGGTCTGATCCACAATCAACATAAATTATTGCTAAGCATGTTCTCGCGTGAGTTGTAATCAATTCTTTAGTGGGTAAAAGACATACTAATTCGCCTTTATAACACCCAGTTGTTGTGCGAGAATGCCTATTCACACCCGCTACTGAGTGGAATCCTTGATAACCTATGACCTGAAGTGAAATTAGTTTTTCTATTGGAATATCTGAAATATGAGGAATATGTGAATATCAACAGAATTTCAGTCACGTTCTCGTTAACAAAAATGTTTTATACAATTCATTGGAAGGTAATAATCACTGATATATGAAAGATTAATGTGCATTATTTTAAAAATAGGTTGGTTTGCTTTACTACATAGATACATAACATCATGTCAGGTCCCTAACGGGGTAGGCAGAAAGCACCTAGTGCCAAATATCTCTGTTTTTTGCAAACTTGACGCCCTTCGTCTACATTCATCACTCTCTTCATGAATACACGCCGATTTCGAAGACTCTCCCTCGGCGCCTACATCCGTCAACACTCGCGTTGTATTTTTATTTTACTGTGGCGGTAAATTGCTATATTTTATAGACTGTATACAGAAAACGGATATATATTCGTATATACCTGTAAACAATCGATAAACTACCTCAGATAAACAGATTACGCACAAATATATTGACTATCACGAAACAAATGACAAATTAATTCGCTTGCCTTTTACAAAACAATTTACTTCAAACGGTCACTGATAATAATGTGACAACTCGTGCGGCGTTGATTAACTCGACTGTACACCCAATCGCTTCGACGTAAATTCATTAATGGTATAAAGTATGACAAAAAAGCCCGTGCCAGCACTTTTGTTCGGATTAAATCTATTGAATAGCCTATTTTAATCGGACTTCATAAAGCAGAATGATTTTTTTATTAACAATTTCCTACGACGACAAAACTCAATTATTTATATTACACTATTCATTGGTAGAATGATAAAGACACACCTGTGGGATATCGTTTATCAAATGTACATAAAATGTGTTTAAAAAAACCTAAATTAAATATTTTTACAGAATTTCAATTTCCAGTTCGAGCTTAATTTGTGAATTATGAGTAGGAGGTACGGACCACTTAACATCTGGTAGCCTGAATGGTACTTATGTAAATAAAGAATTCCAAATTCCATGTTATTAAATTTGCGTTTTCTCCGGTATCGAAAGTCACATAAAGTTTAAGGTAGGAAATCTAATATCCGGTGATGCGAACCATAAGTTACGACGGAACAATCTTGGAAGGATATTTCGTGGATCTATTAAGATCAATTCCCGACATGTATCGAGGAACAAATAAACCTGTAAATAGTATAAAGCTATTTTTATATAGACGGTTAGTAGCGAATACAGAGAAATGTGTTACCGAAAGCCTAGATGACATAATGACGGAATACATAAATTTATTAGTAAGTATCTAGCTATATGTATGTATATTATGTATCTAGATATGCCATCATTATAAATTCCTAGGTTGGAACATAACTTTATAAAACATATATATATATCCTTTATAGGCGAATATTTATTGTTATTATAAGTATTTTTATTTTATGTATTTTATGTAAAGTCGTTTGACCATGCTTATCAAGTGAATTAATTTGTTACATGTATTATTTTTTTATTGTAGCATAAAAAATAACATATTGCTTACTCTTGTGTCATTAAGGAGATACTTATTTTTTTGCTAAACGTTTAGCCATAATCTCGCTTGTGGGAAGAAACTTTATATAGCCTAGTCTTCAGACTCCGTAGGGTTTTTGAAGATTTCTTGGTTATAATATTTTAATTACTCCTTTACTTACCGACCCACATATCATGTTATAATTAGTTTTCGTTTAGTGTCACTTTAAAGCAAAAGGGGGAATGATGGTTCAAACTTAAGGGTATTACATATAACGAGCGCATAGTTTACCTAAAGCCTCATTGCCCCTGTAATTACGGGTTAATTTAAGACTGCGTGCGATTCATGGAACGTGACATCGAAATTAGACCATCATCATGAATTACCCGTAACAGCCATAATGGCTTTTCAGTTATTTAGTATTACAATAGATTAAAGATTAGTCTTATGATTGTTATCGTTTCTGTTTTATAACTGGTTTTTAATACGCAGTGTCTCTTTAGCAAACTTTTTTATGTAACAAGAACGGAATAACAAACGAGCAGGCAGTAGTCAGTAGTCACGAGTGTCCGCTCTCGTCCGTGGACGTCTACAACCGACCCCTAATAAGCCTGTGGGAATGGAAGTGTTAATGTCAATATGTTCAGTTACAAATAGTTGTCAATAAGAACATTCGTTGGAACATTAGTATTTGTTAGTAGGTACTCGTACGTACGAGTACAATCAGTCACTACTCGACGTTGATTACAGACACGTCGATGATCAGAGGGCTGTGACGGTCGACTCTAGTATACATCTGGACGGGCATCCGCAATACGGTATGTCTCAGTATAAAAAAGCATATATCGGAATACTATCGCCGGTTAATGTTCGGTGTTGATGTCCAATTCGATGGTGGACTCCAATTCGATGATATTGAGTTAACATTCGGGAATGGACTGTTAAGATTTATCCAGAAATGGAAAAAAAAACAGACGGCTTACCCATTTAATTAAAATTAATGAAGCAATTACACCGGTGCACGGACAATACAAAGTTGGGAAAAAAATAAATAATTGCACGTAAAAACAATAGCATTTTGGCAAAAACAAATACATTATCTCGCCGTTGTCAGTCGCGGACCAAGTGCCGTAGAGAGATATTTTCCGACTCGCATTTTCACCGCGAGTCGGTTTTTCAATTTATTTTCCCGTTTTAGCCGAGTGACGCCGTAATTACGGCGCCACGCGGCACACCGCATAATCGACCAACTATTTTTATTTCTGAAATTTTGACCGTTAAGTGATGTCATAATATAGGACATATTTTTATTGGAGGCAATATATTAGAACCACAGTGGAAACATACCTGCTAATAAAAAATAGGTCTAAAAAGAATAATATATTTTTCTATACAAAAGTAACTTCTTAATTTGGTATTCGCACGTATGAATTCACGCTAGAACAAACTTTACTCACATCACCGTATTCAGAATAGTGATAAACTTAGACTCCATAGAAAGAATGACAATGATATAGTAACGCAAAGTAAGTTTAACATAATTTTACGGTAGAGTGGGTATTGCCGCCAGGAACTGCTGGGATACGACGCGGCGTTCAACTCTCCCCGCTATAATGCTGCGATAAAAGAGATTGAACTTACTTCGTCCGTAATAAGCACGCCCTGCTCCACAACGAAATTCAGACGGGCGCCGTTTCAATCAGAATGTATACTGTTAGCTCTCGAAATAAAGAAGAGGAGATGGCCACTGAATCGTTTCTACAAAATAAACTATATGGATAACAGATAAAATGACCAAATGAGTAAATTTTTGTGAACTTTGTATTTCACCAATTTTATCTAACATCAGGAGTGAGCATTTCGTAATCAGCCTGCGGCGAGGTGGGTTCACGTAATATTTTCAATCCCGAAATACCTACATAGACTGCTGGATGTTATAATTAAACTTTGTATTAGGATATGTTATCATAATAATATGTACGTAATGGCAAAATGAAAGCTTGTATTTAATAAGTGTGTGATATATTATTTTATTCAAGTAGGTATAATGAGTCTTATACAATGTCAACTAATCGGTTTCAATATTAATTTATAACGTAACATCACGCCTGTAATCCCCGAAGGGGTAGGCAGAAGGGAGTAGTACACCCCCACTTTGGTATTAATTTATATTTAGAAATAATATGACAATTAGAACAGTAAGTATAGATATATATTGTTACATAATGCTCTTGTACATAAACTGCATTAAATAGATAAACGTTCATCACTAAGTGGTCACATCATTATCATTAATTTGGTACAAAAACAATGATGTTTCGGAATATTGTGCGTGGAGTCCATTAAGGAAAGTAGCTAGACGACAAAAGTGGTGATCAATAACAGGCCTATTTGGTGGGTTGAAGGGGCTGGCTGAATCAGTCGAGACGTAGGCCATACAGGCACACACAAGGATTATTAATAGTCGACTCATATTAGGGTACAAATGCTGACCGGCCTCTGGTTACATAATATTATGGAAATTTCCTTTACCTGCTACGCTTTGTTGCCTCCGAGATGAAATATTTTATGTCCAACTTGGAAGTAGGTATCTACCGGTGAACGATTAAGAATTGAAGAAAGTTTTATTTGACTTTATGAAGACATTGCCAACTTTCACGATGACTTCGATTTGTAAAATAAATTCAAATGATACTGCGACCTCGAAATTATTCCTCCGTGAGCCTATTGATGTTTCATTAAAATGACTGAGTTTGTATAGTTTAATAGAAAATTGAACGTTGACGGGTTAATAAAGATAATGTGTTTCATAAGATTCAATGTTCAGAAAACTTTATGGAACTGTTATCAAAAAGTCTACTAATATATTTTATGTTATGATTGAAATACACTTTTGAGATTAAATCACGGCTACGAATTATAACTAAATACAATATTATTAAAGTACGAGATAAAATATAATGTGAAAGGTGACACCGTCGTAAAGTCTACTTACTCTCGTGTTACGAACATACGAGCATCTGATATTTACACAACATCGTTAAGTAAATTCAAAAGATATGCTACACATTCAGTTCAAATTACATTTGTGAGCGCCGTGCACTTGTACATACTGTCAATACAAATCCATTTGACGAAATCAATTTGAAGAAGATATACAAGTACAATGGCCGATGCATATAGCAATGTCTACACAATAAAAGGAAGTGTAAATTCAATCGAATTCTTCGCCACTTTGACGGCAATTCTCACATTGAAACATTGCATTCACAAAAGTGTGCTGCAGTCTAGATCTAATTTAGAATCGGGTGCCTGCCCTCGATATAAATTCCATACAATTGTATTTTTCTAGATAAATAAATCTTTAGTTGGTTAGTTCTATTTAACATTACAAAAATATCGCTGCTTAAAATTCTTTTGCATGAATTCATATACATACATACATACATAAATATTATTTATATAATATAAATACTAATACAATTTCAAATTCAGCTGCTTGTGTTAAGGAAACCGGACTACTGATAAATATATTTGTATTATATACTCATATAGACATTTATTATACATATAATACTTATATGTGTACCTAGTGTATAAAGGAAATTTCAGGAAAAAGGTAAATTAAACTAATTGACCAAGGAACTTATTATTTTCAAAACTCAAAAAAGAATTTTAGTAACACATTTTTATACTTTATATCTAATAAGCAAATATATGTTCATATCAAATTTGTACTGCTTACATAGTTAATAGAGTTATCTCGTGGAATGGTGAGATTTAAAATCAAGTGTTCTATTTTTGGCACGAATATTTCACTACGTTCAGTTAAAATTGAGATAGGTGTATAGTTTCAGTGTGTCTATTAAACTAGACAGGATGGGATGGGACGGGATGGGATGTGCAAATTCGAGCCAAAAAGAGGAAATACACAGCGGACTCTCCTTTCAATATTCGTGGAGACTGCTCTATATAGATAGCTCATAGCCGAGTAGTGTTCAAACTGCTTGAAGCTTGCAAAAACGGTGGAAGGGATGCGTAAAAAATTTACGAAGACATTTTTGCTTGTGCTGAAGACAAAAACATTTTTTATCTATTGATCACAGCACTTTAAAAAACTTAAATATGTATACAGTGCCTACTAATACATTATATTATTTATAATGAAAAAACTATCATCCAACTACACAACATGTTCTATATACGAGACGGTACATATATCCAAATCTGTGTACGACAAATAGGTATGCGAAACATATCTACCCAGTGAATATTTACAAAAATGAACTTCCAATACACGGTTCAGTAAATCGCCAGGTCCGGTCGGTGCCATAGCAACGTATACGAAAAAAACTATTGTATACAATACAATAAATGAAACTGACGAGTCGATATAATTCAATTCTATTCTAAAGAGTCGACAGGAATTTTGAACTGCACTCGCTGATATAAAATATGTGACATACTTGCCCGCATCAATGGAAAACTGGTCCACCGTTCTCCCTCTTTATGCAATAGCACATGAACTCCTTGACTAGCATAAGTGTAGAAATTTCCATAAGTCGGCATGAAAATACGAACTGGGACATTAATCAGAGAACTAGGAACGTTCAGCGAAGCGTAAGCAGGACAGATCAATATAATCCTACGAAACATTAAGACATAAATAGGCCTTACGATTAACAGTTGCCAAATACTAACAGTCACTATACAAGCTCGTGTGGTATTATTTGTATACAGTGATCATTAGCGAAGTTATTAAGTTAATCACGGTTGTATTATGTAACGAAAGACTTAGGTATAACATGATACAAACATTTTACTAGCTTTCATAACATTTTTTATAATCAAAGTACACATTAACGAAATAAACCGTAGGTATACGTAAACAAACACATAAGTGTCTTAGAAATAAGTATGAAATGAAGTACGAGTATGAATAAGGGTGTGAGTGACAGCACACTCAAAAAGGACCGTGAGACAAGAGTGAACAAAACAATGTATAAAAGTCGCTACTTGTCTCAGACTGTTTGGTACATACGTGCGTCACATATTCTCCTACGATGTAAAACATGGCCGTATAGTAAACCTGTAAGTAGAGTTAAACTTGCTATATGAGTTGTTCGTTATACACGATGATAGAATTCTAACACTAGTGATCATAATCGACGTAATTATTTTTGATTTATTAAGAACCAAGGGGGATTAACAGGGAATAATAATGTTCATAAAAATGATTTACTAATTATAATTTTTGCAAATATGCTTTAAGAATCCTGACTCCTAGAAAAGCGTAGGCTGTTGCTTAGGAATCAGTCGATTTCCATTAAGATGCTGCATGAGTGAGTGAGTGAGTGTGTGCCTGCATGGTTGCTTGTGTTCATGTGCCTTTGTCTCAGTAATTTAATAAAATCACTAATGGAATGCGTAATGCCTAAGTGTCTGCTGCCTATCTCTTCACACCACAACACAAAATGCTGCTTAACGACAAGAAACTGCAAACTAATTATTTATAGTATTACTACATCATCATCCCTCTTACTTACAGATGTTAATTCGGCTTCCCAAAAGTAACGTTTGAAAAAACCAGATTAATACATAAACGATTTTTAAACGTAATGAGATTTTAATAATCGACACTTAGAATTCACATTAAGAACGTTTTAGACGAAAATAAATTAGGAACGATTAATATCTTTTAAACAAAGCAGAAAACGAAAACCCTTTTTTTAAATTAATCTGTATAACAATCGTAAGTAATGTACGCATAAATTCCCTTTAAAATATTGTAAAATCTGAGACAAAAGGGATTTTTTAAAATGTAAAAGGAGAGAGCGATAAGAATAAGTAGGGAAGTAAAAAAGCCTTATCATTCCCTATAAAACCGACACGATGTCTTTAATATTAAAATCCTGTGGATGGCGTACCTACTTCATATATCTTTTAAAGCAATACGAATTATTTTTAATCGAATCCACGAGAACAACTGAAAAAATTTCGTTGTTAAATATAAAATACGTTAAATCAATTTTCGCACTTTTTGCCATGTCAATAAAATTAATGATAATTTTAACCAACCCGAAAATACAATACTCGGTCTCATATATCTTTATATCCATATATTCCAAAGGACCACTTCACATTAATGTTAGATCAGCTGTTTGTTAATAACTTAGAGCGAATCCAAGAACATAGTATACTTACCATGTTCTCATGTTACATACTTGTAAAACATGCTATTTTATATTATGCAAATCGACTTCGCATATATTTGCATATTTAAGTACAAAACTGTAAGTAACAACCAATGAAAAGCTAAAGTTGTGTTTCGATACCGACACGTCACTGGCGAACCCACTCGAGTGTAAGACGGAGCTACGACCTTATGAGCCCGGACGAGATGGGGTTCTGAATATGTTTTCACTCAACTTCCCAAAGACGAGCACAACACGCATGTAACAATATAATATAGCTCTTGTATCCATTCCTTAACTTTTTATCTAATAAAACACATTTTGCTCTGCTGTGACCGTATACCATGAGAACATTACCTGATTCTATTCAGATCTGATCTCGTGAAAATTTGAATTTTTTTGTTAGAAGATTTAATTTTAGTAGTTTCTTGGTAATATCTTGTTTGTAAAAAGTCTTGCAAGTTTGGTCGACGAACACAAGTAATGTTGTGCTTAAATAATACAATATAAATAGAAAAGAGTAGTTAATATCGTACGGCCTTCGTACATACAAAAGAGTGGAAATAATTAAGGCAACACTGCTGCGGCGCAGAGCGAGTAGATTAATAAGAATAAACAATTTTGTTGTCATTATATCCCTAGATATTAAATGCCTACTCGCTGATGGAAGCAAACAATGAAACATGTGAACTGTATCATTGCAGAAATACAAAGGGAGACTCGTGAGAATAACACGATCATCTGTCTAATTGTATACACGAGTTATCTATTTTATATTATTTCACGCTAAATAACCGTCAAAATAATAGCGCAGTTTAGAAGGTATAATTAATGTATAGGTGCTAAGCACCATAATAATTTGACTTAACTTTCAAGAATTACAGGCTTGTGAACTTCAGCCATAAACATAAAAGGTATTATCTACGTAACAGTAATATTAGATAATTCCAGTTATGATTTTACTTAACTCAGAAGTAACGTACATACATACTCGAATAAAATTTTATGCAAAAAATAAATTTCACTAGGTATGTCGTAGAAAAGTTTTTTAGGCTAGGCACGAATGTCGTTTTCATTTTTGCCCCTCTAAGAATTTGTGTTGTTTACTAATTACCATTGTACTTAAATAAACTTAAAACATTATGTGGATCCGAGTAAAAATCACGCTGTTGCGAACAGCTACAAAAAGATTAATAAGTCGGGCAGCAACACCGCCACCACCTGTCTCCTTTACATACCAAAGAAATACCTACAGCTAAATAGGTTACAACCGTTTATTCGTACGATCATTTTATCATCGGAGAACGAGGCCAACTTGATTAAAGGCATGTTTAAATGTCGACAAACTATTTGCACAATCGAACAATTACTTATTGAACATCTTCACAATGAACGATAAGATAACATAGGTTTCACAGTCCGAAATAAAAAACATAGTAACTCGTAAGAGGATTTTAGAAAAAATACGTAAGGTTTGAAATCGTAGTTCCCATTCAGCGTACGTCGTCGAACTTCCGAGTCCTCTCGCTACAAAACAGTGGTTACGGCAACAATTTGGAGGGAAGCAAATAAGATCCAATGAAATGACAAATAAACACACAATCCCAACGTCTTATTTACATTATTTATAAGAATAAGTAAGCTTTAATTTTTAAATCAATCGAGTACTTCTTGGCCAAATCAAATTCATCAAGATTTTGTAGCAAGGACACAAATGAAATTCAAATTTCAAACTTGAACCGAATAACGACGGCTTGGGGCAGAATTTCTTGTGCCTGTATTACAGGCCATACTTTACATCCGTTCTATCTATAGAACATAATCTAACCTAATACACAATACTCAGGAATAAAATATTCGTAGCTAAACGACCTGAAGACTCAAGCTTCATTACATAGTATAAAACAAAGTCGCTTTCTCTGTCATTGTCTGTCATGTCCTCTTGTTCCGTTAAATCTTTAAAACTACGCAACGGATTTTGATGCGGTTTTTTTTTAATGAACAGAGTAATTCAAGAAAAAGGTTTGTATGTATAATAACGTCCATTATATAGAAGAAAAATACTGTTATAATTTATATGGCAGAACAACGTTTGCCGGGTCAACTAGTATTTAATAAAGATGGAAGGATTTATGTAATGATAGTTCAGATATAAACTGATGAGAAAGTAACACTGAAACCGGCCTGTATGCATGTAGAGATGATAATTGAAAAATAAGTACTACAAGTTTATAAAGAAAGAGATATTCAGCAGTCCACTCTTTGTCTACCTAGTGAGGATCCTGGCGTAATGGTATAATAGTTAATTAATAACTATATTAAACAATTAAAGCACCTATCTTTTGTTAAGATCGATATAGTAAAAAAAACCGTACTTTCTCAATTGCGGGCGACTGTTAGCCTAATAATGTTATCAGAGCATCTCAGCAATTAGCAGAGAGACGGCCAGCTTCTGTGCAGATTACATCGACGCAACTGTAATGTTGGCCTGAATACTTTCGCGTTAACTAGCGGAAGAGACGACGCTACCTTCGCGTTCGGATGGGACATCAATACCAATTGACAGCTAGTAGAACCAAGAAAGACACTGACAGGTTAATACATATCTCTCTTTCACTGCTGAATTGTTGATTACCTGAAAAGCTGTGCAGTGAATATAAAAATCAATAAAACTAAAATATAGATAAGCCCAGAAAAACTTTTTTAAAACATTTTTTTTTACAAACTGTTAGTCCGCCATTTTAGATTTAAAGTGACCTTAGGTTATTTTCCGTATTCATTTTGACAAACCCTCTCATTTGACATCTGTATCATGGAAGTGCATAAAATAATATTGGTCCCTCTTAGGGCGTTAGTCATATATTTTGCAGTCGTTGCATTTACAGTGACGCAATTAATTCAATCATGTGTTGTCATTCTAACCAAATGTGTATCCAAAATTTCAGCCCAAACGGTTACGGTTAACTGGCTTAAAATCCAGTTACAAAATTGACCTTCACATACTAAAGAACTAACAAGGCAAGTTAGTGAAGCTTGTAAAATTGTCGTCGAACTATTCAATATACGTGCAGGTTTTTTGTAAAGGAATCACAACACCTAGAAACCAGGAAGTGGTAGCGAGCTTCCGCAACGTGACACCGGCTACTTGCCTGCACCAACACAGTATAATATACACATTTGCAGTTGCATAGCTAATGCAGCGATACCGATACGCCGATGAAAGTAAAAGGTGTCAGTGCACTGGGAAACTGAGACCGCATCGGGAAGTTGACGCCTTCATTACCTAGCCTCAGAACTGACGGGCTCCTGTTCGCGGACTGGATTACTTAAATAGTGAAGCAGCCAGTAATATTTTATAGATAACAAAACCTTTTTTCCTTTCGTTACCGTCCTTTATCTTTAATCTTCCGTTTTTCATTTCCTTTTGTCTTTTGTGACAGCATCAGCTGTTCCCTTATTTCTATCTGTAAATTGACATTGCATTGTTGCTGTCTGCATAAAAAGTGGAATAGAAAAAATATTAAGAGTAAAACATGCAACTTCCTAAATCAATAATTGTATTCGGGTTGTCCTCGCCATTTTTACGGTCTACTACATTCGAACTCAGGACTGCGTAAAGCCGATGAAAATGTTAATTTAAATCAGCGGTAATTGAATGTTGACTTAGCGTACATTTTGTCTATTAATAATAGGTTAATGTTTGGTCGCGATCATAACTTATGAAAAGCCTAGAGGCGTCCATGGACTAAGCATATCTAAAAGCCATTTTTTGTGACTTAGAGAAACCTTCAAAAAAGTACGACGGTATCTGGGGAAAGATACCGAGTTATGTGAAATTTCAACCAACTAAAATCCCTCCGGGTACTGTAGTCTCTCCCGATGGAGCACGCCGGGACCTCCAAACGGAAGGCACCGGATATTTAGCCCCACATACCCTCATTCTTCCCGATTCTGCAGTCTTATTAGAAATTGGTTGTAGGTGCCCATAATAGGAAGCGGCTCTTTATTAAAAACCATTTTGTCACCAAGTTTAACCTCTCCTGCCATTGAAAGTAAAACTGCCATCGTCAGGGTCAGGTTTCCAAACACGATCAGTCTCATGATTGCTTTTTAATGCTTCACTCCGATTCAGTTGAGGTCGTTCACCTCGCTCTGAGCTGATAAAGCTATGCTCGTTAGCGGCTGAACCGTTTTCTTCTTGATGGTATGATTCAACAGGTTTTGCGGGTCTTTGATGATGATTATGGTGTATTTCATGATAATCTAGCTATGGTCTCACCTCTTTCAGTATTACTTTAAGTTGTTGTTATACTCAAGTGTCACTTTTAATTGATGTAGTTGAAGTAGCTGGGCTTAAGTGAATGCATGGTTATAAAAACTCCCAGCACCCTTTTATCATCCGATAAGTGAAAATTGTCCATGTTGCATGATGCTGGTTTAATTCTGCAAGGCTGTGTTTTTTGTATAATAGCCTAGCAATTGAATACTAACACACCTAATGGTAAGTGAAGCATAGACTAAGGTCTATCTCACTTGCCTAGAAAGTGCGTAATCATTGTAGATTGGGATAATATCCGTCTGCCCGACGGCGAACCGCTAATGGCCGATGATCGCCATATTAAAATGTCAATATATAGTTAAAATGAATTTAATGAACACATGAAAATGTAGATTCGTAGAGTTGTTTAGAAACCGTGATAATGATTAGTTAAAGTCAAAGTCAAGGAGTGCTAGTTGGTCCATCATCAAATTTAAATGTTTCGCGGTTGATCCAACGGCGCAGTAATGATGGATGTAATGGCGGTGACGCAATACCGGGCCCGTAGCACATCGCGACCGCATGCGGGCTCCGCGTGACGTAACATCGTGCGCCACAAGGCACGAGAGGTAGCGGTAGCGGTTTGTCGCGAAAATACGTCATACGGAAAAACATGTTAGCGCGCTTGTTTGAAAAATTCTTGTAGATTTAATGTGTACTAATTGGCTATAGTAAAAGCATAATTTTAATTTCACAGTAACCTGAAATAATATAGGAATTGTTTTACCGTCAATAAGCTAGAAGTCTCAAACTATAAAAATATATTTTCTTATATCATCATCATTTGTCACCAACCTGGCCAGGCCACTACTGAACGCATAAGCATTTTTTAAGTAACGCCAACATACGCTATTGTACCTTAAAGGTTTTAGGGCATAGATCTCATATCTCTAATATCTCATAATAAAGACTTATCATATCACAAACATTACAATTACTATTTTTGTAATATACTAATTGTAAATTACTTGTATAAAGCAATGTACAGATTTTTACAATGCTCATAGTATAAGACAACCCGCTTCCGCCTCTGTCTTGTCCACCCGCTAGTCTATGAACAGTGAAACGCATTCCGTTGCGTACGGCTGCGTTATGTGCTGAACCTATACAATTTCCTATCGGTTTACGTAATGACGACAGAATCACTTTGAATTAAATCAGGCGGCTACGTACAATGGATGCAATTGAAATTTTGGCTTTCGTGAATTAATCTAATAGCATATTACACAATAGGCTCATTGTACTCGCATTGTCACGTCTTGAAAGAGGGAGACTGCAGCAGTCGATAATATAACAATCTCTATCTAGTCTATTATATGTATAACTATTTTTCTTTCAATATCAGCAATTTTATCGTATCAGTGTTAGTCACGGACCTCTTTTGGTAATGAAAAGAAAACCTTAAACTTAAGGGTAAGTGGTTTCGTAAGAGTAAGATTTTAAAGCCAAAAAAGAACATGATTTCCTTAGTGAACTTTTCGATGTCATTAATTTTTGAAGTACTTTCTTAGAACTAATTTTCTAAGAAAACAGTAAAGGATAGATAGTGCCATAGGTGAGGGTGGTGACAGCTAATAGTAAAACAAGGTAGAACATAACAAAGCCACCTAGAATATCAACTGTGGTGAATGTATTATAAGGTTATTTAGAAATCTATTTAATATTACACCGTCAAGGCCTCCAATGCGTCCAGACTGTTACTATTAAGTAAGAAATAATACTGTGATGCACGATCACTGCAAAAAGAAAGAAAGCCAAACCGACTAGAAATTCCAAAATGTATTGAAATATTATTACCGAAATCAATTTTCCTATTGCTTTCATCTCACAATACCAAATTTAGTTACAGTAATTTACTTGAGTTATTGCTAATGATATCATCCGAATCACTAATAATGTTATTGTAAAACAAAATCTGCGGATATTAGTGATTATTATTGAATGATTCAAAAGAATACAAAAGATATTATGAATTGATTCACGATCGGACAGAAGCTTAATTTGCCGGTTGGGTAGTCGTATCGCGTCATCGCGGCTTCGAACCCGTGACCCTGGAGAGTGAAAGCCGAGAAATTGCCATCTAGAATTACGAGTACATCATACGATTGGAATGGAATTGTAACGATAGTGGATTTCCGCGATATCAATCATTAGTACGATTACAATTAGATGTACGCCAACAAAGCTACCTGTCTTTAACACTAAATTTCGCAAAGCAATCATTTTAACTGTTTTTAAATTTCAGATACAAAAAAAAATATATATTTATAAGAATACAATTCTTTAAAGTAATATGACTTTTTTATGTATTATATGATGGAATATATAAATACAGTCAAAATGACAGCTTTGCGCAATCTACATAGTACCTATTAATTAGAAAATAACATTATCTATACTAACAATATAAAGCTGAAGAGTTTGTTTGATTGTTTGAACGCGCTAATCTCAGGAAATATTGGTTCTATTTGAAAAATTCTGTCAGTGTTAGATAGCTCATTTATCGAGGAAGGTTCTAGGCTCTATATCATCACGCTAAAATGAATATGAGAGGAGCAGCAATAAAAAATAATTTATATGGCAGAACAACGTTTGCCAGGTCAGCTAGTCTCCAATATACTAACTTACACATTTATAAAAACAGGGTATTTATAATATAAATATATAAAAAAGCAAATAAAAAAAACTAAAATTTATAAACAAAATATTTCCTCTAAAATGTCCAGTTGGGGCATGGTTCCCAAAACACTGGCGGCGTTCCCGCGCTGTACGTATAGTGTGTATCATTTATCAATGATTGACAAGCAATAATGGCTTAGTGGTTTGCATTTCAGTTTCTCACTATGAGGGTCTGCGTTCAAATCCCAATAGTCTTTTGCTAAGATACGTGCGTTTTATTAA
>DWUN01000591.1:0-21342 GCA_018249975.1 Passova gellias
TGTTCTGCCATATAAGCTATAACAGTATTTCTCTACTATATAATGTACGTTATTAAACATATAAACCTTCCTCTCGAATCACTCTATTTATTAAAACAAACCGCATCAATATCCGTTGCGTAGTTTTAAAGATCTAAGCGTATATATGGACATACAGCGGAAAGCGACTCTGTTTTATACTTGTATGTAAAGATACTCGAATTTAGAGCGAGTTTATCCGTGCTTTCAAAAGCACACGTATAAACATTATACTAAAAGAAACAAGCGTAGATATAAGTAAATATACATGAGAATAGTAAAGAACATATAAAAAAATGCCTCAAAATACGTTGTTCATTGCCAACTCAAACGCCCTGTGCATATGGACGTCGATACAAAAAAAAAACTTACATACAGCAAATATTAATAATTGATTTACAATGCAAATGCGCTTGTACGATCCTCGTTTGTTATTTATAAATACCAACTACGCTGGCCAACGAATGCGTCGATTCGGTCACGGCTCATTAGCGGTTGTGCGCGAGTGTACTTCTGTATATTTTGCAGTCTGTACTCGATTGTACTCGTACAGTCTCACCGTTAGTTGCTACGAGCTGTGATCCATAGTATTCGCCACGTAAATCCCAATCCCGTGGGAATTTCGGGACAAAAGCTAGCCTGTATGATGCGCTATAGCCTCCTCTATCTTCCAGTGAAAGTTCCATCACAATCGGTTCAGCCACTCCCGAGATAAGCCCGGACAAAAAGAAAGACACGCAGACAAAATATTAAAAAGTTTGTGTTTTAGCATCGTGTAAATTACTATAGGTAAGCACTGGAAAAACAGTTATTTGGATGTCACAGACAGAAATTTCAATTTTATTTAGAACTAGTTATTGCCCGCGACTTAGTCCGCATGGAATAGTGACTTTGAGCAACATTTGGAGTATTTCAAAATAAATTATAGCCTATATGTTGCGGAGGTCTAATAGCTATATAACAAGAAAGTTTCATCGAAATCCGTCCAGTAGTTTTTGCGAGAAACCCAGACAACAGACAGACAGACGAAACTTCCAAAAATAAATTTCTTTGGCTTGTGTTACTTGTATGAAGACCCCTAGGCGTATTTTTTTTAGTTTTTATTCAATGTACAAAATTGAACTCTTCTACAGTTTTATTATATGTATAGATATACAGGCTATAATATGCTATAGTAATGCTTGTCATGAACAGTGAAGAGTACGGTATTTGTACTTTGTAATGCAGTAGCAACTTCAAAGTCATGTTTCTAATAGGCTCATGTTCTGTGGTGTTCAATCTATTGTGTGTTAATATTCTTCATCATATTTCATCATCATTAGGATTTCACACAAACAGTGTAATATGAAGGACGTGAAGGAATATAAATATATAGAACATTGATGTCTGCAGAACTTATTAAAAGAGTTAATCCTTAACGTTTCCTTTATAAAGTGACAAGAACATATTGTGGCGTTGGTCTATTAATAAGTGCATATCTGACTTACTAATATATACAACAGGCCTTCAATAGTTGAACTTGTCAAGTAATTTGAATCTATTGATTATAATCGCTAACGTATCCGTATTAAATTAAATTATGATTGACAGGTTGAGTACCACTGCAACAACAACAAAATACCATCACGCCAGGTGCTTAACGGGGTTGGCAGAAAGCTACGAAAGCCAAATATCTCTATCTTTACAAAGCGGACGTGCTTCGTCTACATTCATACGAGTAACTCACAGAGGTTGAGAATCGCAGGATTTTACCAATGGGTCACTGAGTCATCCTTCATTGCGAAAGCGAACGGGTTCCTAACAAAGACGTAATGCTCAAGTATTTGTTAAAGATCAGCCGCTATTTGCGAACTCGTTATTGTTTACAACGCACCCTTTGTTTTGATGCAATGGCTCCCCTGTTTATTACTGACTAGCATTTTCAGACGGTTTCGTCCGAACTATTAATAAAAACAAATATTACTTAGTATCTAGAATTATTTTCTGATTCTCTTATTAAGTAAACGTCAGTAAGTGAAACCTGCACACCATAGAGATGTTATACATACATACACGACATCACGCCAGGTCCCTAACGTGGTAGGCAGAAGGTACCGAATGCCAAATATCACTGTCCTTGCAAACCATAAAGATAAATAAACCATAAAAACCTTAAACCATAGACATGTTATAAAGTATCTAATATTTTCTGAGGTGTGTGCAGTCTAGAAATCTACGCGTGGCCAGCGTAGGAGACTATGGCCTAAAGCTCTTTTACTTTGAGAGTAGACCCGGTTCAGCATTGGATCAACAAAAAGGGTCGAAAAAAAATACCGAATCCTTGTCCGTGGTCTTTAAGGTTTTTAATATTTCCCTTACAATCGCATATTTGATAAATTTCGAGCAGAATTATGAGGTATGTACCATTATATAAAAGATCTATTTGAAGTCCGGACTTAGGATGCTATGATTGTTATTGTAATATTGTTTTTTATAGCTTTTATATATGTTATATTGTTTTTGTAATGCAGAGCTTGCTGTTATATCCTGCCTCGTAGCTCTTAGGGAAACTTATGCTAATACTTAGAATAGTTGCTTTTTGCGCTCAATTTCTTAAAGAGAATTCGCGCTTGTCCTGTCTTCCCGCAAATATGCAAGAGCTCTTCTATACAGCGACAGACATACTAACATTTTTGTCTATGAACATATAAAATATTGCACTGTCAATTGCGTTGTTTTGCAAATTCGAAAGCTTCACCCTTAAAAGTATATTTGTTACTTTATTATCGCCAGTTTTACGGTCTCAGTGTCATAAAAATAATGTTTTTATGTTGTGTTGCGCAATGATGTTGTGTTGAAAAGCTATAGTCGTAAGTGTTATTGGTTGAAATTTGGCTAACGTTAAGAATTTCTGTTTTTTGTTCCAGAATTATTACTTCTTACAGGGGCTTTGTTCATCCCTTTCACATATATATCTTTCTCTATCTATCGATATGGAAAATTGTCTGAAGATTCCGTATTTTGCAGTTGTCAGCTCAACACGTGCTTTTGGGTTCGAATACGTTCATTAAGCCACACTGTTAGGAAGTTTCTATTCGTTTTGAATTGTCCTATTTTACTTAGGGTCATAGTTCCCTTATTTTTTTCAGTTTAGAAGGCTTTAGAATACACCAACGTCATCGTTATCTTTTCAGTATCTTTCGTATCTTTTTTGTAGAATCTTTCGTTCCTTCAAGTGTCAGTCATAATCAAGCCGATTTTACTAATAACAATTCTACTATTTCTCTTCAAAATTACAGCTTACAATGATAGATTAATGTTCGTCAAAACATTAGTCGACTGCTTGGTTTTATTATTATTACAGTTTTATAAGAAAATAAAATCAATGAAAATCATTTTACATTCGACTAATTTAAAATTGAACTAAAATTGTTTTCGTTGAGTGTCTTAGTAACCACAAATAATATGTCACGGGTTAGGTCTTACTTAAAACGACGTAATTATACGTGTCGATGCTTTGGCGTTATTTATATCGCAACGTCTAGAGGCCATGTTGCGTTTTCTTAAAGCTCTTTACAAAGTTACCGCAGAAATGCTCTAGGCTACTAAGCGCTACTACGAACATAAAATATAATGCTTTCTGTGCCTCGACTTGCAAATCCGGTTAGCCCAATTCAAACTTTAAATAAATAACCGTAAGATTAAATTTGTTTTGTTGTTTTTATTGGGGGAGTACATTCAATTTGTTAGGTCGAGTTTACACAGGATCCGGAGTGCAACGCCGAGGCAAACATAAGGCTTTGTGCCGCTCATGGATAGAGTAAATATTGGACCTTTAGTTCGGAGAAAAATCCGCTTTAGAAACACGAGCGATGTGTACAGTTTTCGTTATTAGAATTAAGGCACGGGTGCGGTTCAAAAGCGGCCGCTTCGTTCTAAGTGTTGTAGAGTTGTGCCGAATATCAGACCGGCCGCGGCTAAGCGGTTTCGTCGATAGAAGATTGATAGTGTACTAATTTTTGGAGCGCGAAGGACGTTACTACGTTTGTTTGCGTAGAATAAACAGAACCAGAGCTACTGATTAGATATTCGCTGTTACAAGTTATGGCTACCTGTGTATAGTTTACGGTTGTGCATTACCTTTGGCAGGTTTTGTACCAAATATTAATATTTAGGATACTATATTAACTTATTTCTCTAACAATGATACGCGTTACGTATGTTTTGACGATGAGAAAATGGAGTAAATATCCTAATTATTAAAAAAAAATTATTGCCACTTGCTCTTTTATGGAAATTTAGACATTTGATATAAGGATATCTCCACAACTCATAGATGAGGAAAGGAAAGGTTCCAAAGGAACGCTTGTGGGCAGAACTAAGAAAACAAAAATTTGTGTTCACTCAAAATGTTCTCTATTCCTGAGTCCACTTCAAGTAATAAAAGTACTCTTCATAAATGTCACTTATCGTCTCTAAAATATTACACACAAAGCATGATCATATTTATATATTAATATATTTAAATTACTTCCAGTGTTATGTATGAACGGTCACTGTGGTTATTTTGTTGTATAAACATGCTAAATAGCTCAATAATTTCCTACTAGGATCACCATGGTTTCAATTACTTAAGGATTGGGACATCTTCTGTTGTTGTATTAAGAGTTAAGCGTTTATAATTAATAAATCATGTTGCTTTCTTTATTTGATAAAAAACTTAACCAACTTTTGGCTTATGTTAGATAACTTGCTTGCTTTCGAAATGTTATAAATTATTATCAGGCGCTCTACAAACTTTTCTCGGGACTACTACACTATTTACTCGGGAATGAACTTTCCATGGTCAGAATAAGAGTTGTGAATAACTCTTAAAAAGTTGTTTAAGGGTTAACTGTCAAACTGTTGGAGTATAAAACGGACTTTGAATACAAACGTAATTAATTATCACTACATGGTATAAAACAAAGTCGCTTTCCGATTTTGTCCCTATGTATGCTTAAATCTTTAAAACTACGCAATGAATTCTTTTAATAGATTGAGAGATTCAAGAGGAAGGTTTATATGTATGATAACATCTATTATATAGTAAAGAAATACTGTTATTTTTGAGGTTAAGTTTAATAACAACTACAGATAATTTTAATTTACACCTATTAATAAATATTAGTATATACTAATAATATATTCTATGTAATACTTCCATTTCTTAAATTTGTACGCCGTAAAAAGCGAAATATGGCTTGAACTAATAATTTTGTAACATCTTTATAATGTATCCATATTTGTGCAAATGAACGTCTTTCCTTTGTCTTACAGAGAGACTTCCCGGATAGGTCGAATGTGTGGCGAGCTTACATAAAGGGTTCCGGACGCAATATCGCGGTAATAAAGTCGGTCCACCTCCGGGGGAAATAAAACGACAAGGCTTCCATTTACACTGCCTTCCTAAAATATTTATTTCCCTTCACCAATACTTATATTGTGACCGGACAGCTATTTGCCACTGAAATATACGGTGTCCGAAATGTACGTTTATTCCCCGTTTATAAGGTCCCCCGGTGCTTTAACTAAAGCGTGACACCTGCCATTGTGTCTATATTATACGAATTCCACGGAATGTTTTTATCATTTCGAAAATTTTCTATGATATATTCGGTGAGACATAATAAGTATATTTTTATACGATGTCCCATGTAAAACGGATAAAGGAGCTTTTTTCGTGTCCAAACAAGTTGGAGTGGGCGGAGATAGGCCATCGAGGCTTTTAGGGGAATGAATTATTCGTCACAATTTAAACGAAATGTGCTTGATATTCGTAGTACAAGGTACTACGTAATATTTCTATAGTTACGCGTACATGCGCATATTGTTAATTTTTGTTCTGTAACTAATTGCTGCTCCCGGATATTGTAATAACTTTTAGCTTAGCCGTTCTTATGAAATATATATTTTTTTGCTAAAATAAAAGCCAGTGCTAATTGCTTCAAAACCAGTCCAACGGTTTTTGATATTAACCGAAACAAACATATAAGCAGACAATAATTTTAAGCATATAGTTTTATACGTATTTTCCAATTTTAATTTTTTTTAATCCATGACAAATCTTTTCAATTTTTATTGTACTCTATACATTACAGAGACAAAAAGCCATAGCCAAAAAACACTATATTTATTAATATACACTAAATTAATAATAGACGTTTTCAATTTAATCTTATTTTATTAGGTACGTGGATTCATCAAAACATTAATTCTGTTTCGAGTTTTCTATCTATTTTTATTATTTAAATTAAAAGGACTTTGCCGCTGAGAGACTAAGTTTTCTATCTTAAAACAATGTACAATTTGGACTTAACAGGACGTAGCTCACGAACGTATCATGTTATACGCGGCGTGGAAATATAACTTTGAATAGAAACGTCACATTAAAGTGACGCTCAAAGTACATTGGAGTTACAGGTATTTATTATACAGAATTGATGGCTTATAAATGTAGTTAGTATGAGCGTTAAAGTCGTATCAAAGAATACTCAGTACGCATCAAATTTAACTCAATTGGGCAATTATTTTGCTGCTTTTGCGTTTTTATTCACATTTTTTAATAATAAAATGAAAAATGAAGCAATGGAGTTAAATTGGCAAATGGCAAATTTTGCATATCGATTTTATTTAGTTCATGAAATATTTAGAGTGATCTAATTAATATTCCAAGCGAATTAATTCAAGAAACAGGAGATTTTATTGTCATTATAATCGTATCGCGTTATATAAACGCGGCCTTATACATAAAAGCGTTAATATCTTTTCGATTTAAATGTCAAGTCTTGTCTTGTAATATATTTACCGTTATTGCCTGTTGTATAGTGCGACAACGTTTTTCGTGCGCTATAAAATCCACTGCTTCATCTCAGCTTTATTTTCATTACGACAAATAAAATTCTTATTTATGATGCTTGATCAGTTAATTAAATAAAACCCTAATTAATACGTATCGCATTCGTCAGTCGTCGTTGAATTTGAGATCGAGTATTGTTTTACTCCGTACTCTTAACGCGTATAAAAGTTTGGATGTTATCCATGGATTGGATAAGAATATAACGTGAGTAATGCACTTGTCACAGAGATTGACTGCTTGTTAATCACAGAGATTGACTGCTTGTTAATGGTCTAAATATTTTATTGCCTTCAGCAATATTTCTAAACATGTTACCTTTTCGAATATTGTTAAACTTCTAAAACTCTCGTTATACAGAAAATGCGGAGCATTCAAGTAAGATTATATGCAATTTTAAACTGTATATAAACCAACAATATAAATTGCACGAAGCAAAGCCTTTAAGTTTACTCGATCATACACAAAAGCCACGCTCGGTGTAACGTTGAAGTCTTTTCTTACAGCGAACGGGTTCAACATTTGGCGGAGAATTTAAAATTTTGCAAAACGAAATATGTTTTCCTAAAACGCTCAATTTATTACGCCTCGCGTGTACCTACATGACATTTCGGCTTGGAAGACGTCCGAACTAAAATTATAACACTATTCGGTTGACGGCTAGCACGCATAATATATTACGCTTATTAAGTCGGTTTCGGTTGAAAGGAAATGAACACGTTGAAACAGTACAATGGAATATATTTCGAGACGGACGCTAAACAGCCGTTTAAAAACTGTCTTATTCTATTTGCTCACAGATAGACGAATCTGCGATGCCCGATTCGATTTCGAGAGCGATGCGTTAGGCCCGTGGCTCACTTTGAAGATAAATGTAAACAAATGGCCGCGGTGCCGCGCGGTGACAGCGCCCGCGTTGAGCGCAGACGCATTGTCACAGCTGTAGTTTGATCGTTAGCGGCTAAATATATATTATTATGTCGGACAATCGTTTCGAAACACTCGAGTGGAATATTCTGTTCTTACGCTTAGCGACTTCGGCCTGTTATTGCTGCAATTGTGTATTCTTATAATGGTGTTTTGCATCGTGAGCATATTATGTCGTGTTTAAATAATTTAGATCTCATTACTGCATCATCTCGCTCAGTCTACCCGACTGTAATTACGAAAATATCAGTGTTTCGTAAGTAATCAGTTGTGATTAGTATATGTACATTGTTTATTTATTTTATAATAAATCAATCAAGTAACTTAGTCTCGTTCGACGTAATAAGCTAAGATTTTGACAGATTGCACGTAAGCCATACCTTGCTTGAATATATATGAAAACATGTTGAAAATATGATAAATAAAGTGTATAAAGCTGTGGAGCTATGACATACTGTAAAGATATGACGTACTGAGAAATTGTAAACGGGCTTGTCAAGTGAAGCCATGCCGAGCACGTAGCTTGATGAGTGATCAGCAACCATAAAGTTTCATCAGTATTGGCATGCTCTAAAGCCATTTACAACCTGTTATTGTTATTAAATAACGGTTGTTTGATATAATCGCAGGTTTTGAGATAGTTCAACTTTTCCGTTCCCCTTTGTTGGAATCTTCCAGAATTGGTTTGGGAAAGTCTTCTTCAGCCCTGGGACATTCGTTGTTGTCGGTAAAAACGGCTAAAACAAAATAAACAGAATGGCGAGCAAATAAAACTTCTTTAAAATTTTATATGATAATAAAAATGTTCATATAATGTTTGGTATTTATTTATTTATTTATTCATATAAATTCATGTAAATAGTCCCAATAATAGGACTTACAAAGGGCAAACCCAAAGTCTAGCGGCATGGTCTTCCAGCCAACCCTGGGTGGCGGCGATATGTTGTGATAGGTTATAAAACACGAAAAAAAATTCCTAAAAACTACTATAATGTTTTAACAATTTAAAATGCAACCTAGTACACATTTTAGTTAGAATACCTTCGGGCCGGAGTTTGTAAATGACGGCTTACAAAATGTCGACAACGGGCATTCACAAAGTTTAAATGAGATGACAAGCCTTACTGCGACGCTTTGTAATGTCACTGGTTTATACTCTATCATAATATCTAAGTTTGCAATAGATAATATTTGTTACATCGCAACTGAGTCTGGTGAATTTGTCAATCAAAACAGAGTATGTAATTTGTTGTGCATTGCATATAAATTTAGAGCCCATATTAAGAAGTATGTCCGTTACAAGTAAAATAAATTTCATTAAACTTAAATAAAGTTCCGTAGAAATTTGAAACGCACTGTTAATTACTGTTACACAATTATAACAGTCGTGTGTTGTTAGAGAGTTACAATTGTATTAAATGCAGTGTCATTAACCCGACTGCGGGACATTGAGTTGCTGACACATTAGACTATTTCTCATGAATAAAAAGCGGGGTGACTGTCGTCTTGACATTCGGGAGCGGCGGGATAATGAGTGGGAATTTAACTGTTACGTCACTGCCTACGTCCACCATTTTATTTGTATCTGCTACTCGTAACAATCTCAGACGTACATTAAATCAGTCGGTCACCTGTGGATTTATTGCAGTTGTAAATTAAAGCGAATCTCGAATCTGGTTTTTTTCGTCGCAAGTGTCGCCCGTATCGTTAATATTGCCGTTTTAAACGGCCGCATGTTAAATTATAACGTGATTAAAATTATGTAAAATAATCACACCTACACGATTAGGCCGGTTACACACTAATGTAACGATTATTTAGAATAGAGTAGAAAATATTTTATTTCAGGTGACACATAGTTACAAACAAACAGAACAAAAACGAAAGAAAATAAATAAAAAAAGTAAAACATAACATAATAAAACAAAACATAAATTAAAACAAAAAATAATATTAAATAAAAAAAAAACAACAATTATACAAAATAACAGAAAAATGAATTTAACAATAAAATAATAGGTAAATAGATAAATATTTCATACATTATTGATTGGAGGTCCACTGCTGGATAATGCTTTTCCTTGAGATGTGTTCTTCAAGTCTTTAATCCTGGTAGGCCGGCGGTACATGTATTTGTTATGCGGAGACGTGGCCACCATGTTTAGTAGCAACATATAACAAACAGCAGCATTAACATCGCATAGAAATGATAACAAGCACATTATTGAATAGGTAAATAATGTTGTACGGATTTAACGAAGCCCGATCAAGACATTGCTTAGCATAGAAATGGGTTACGGACTTAGAATTTTCGTTGCATTGATGTTTATATGTGAAACAAGAAACGTTGTTACGAGAAATGTTAGTGTTTTGCAAAAACAAATTTAAATACAGACAAGAAATTTTAAAGTCTTTGCAAAATTGTTTAGAAACAAATTTTAATTAATTATACTGAATGATAAAACAACTTTTTTTTTATAAATGTCTATCCCCTTATAGAAACCATGTCTGCAATCGGTTTTGGTATTTTTGAACGATTGCCATTTTAAACATACGACACCGATGCATATTTTACACTGAACCCCGCTAGAGTCCGTGGACTAATTAGTCGGATATATTTTCATGAGGAATTTTAATTTAACGTCTTACCGGGTAAATAATGGTTGTGCGACCATTAAAAAATTCGACATTTATAATGAGTAAATCGCCTACGTTCTACGCTCATTAATTACATAGTCATTTATGCATGTAGAGTCGGACCGGGCCAGCCACCCGGGCTGCTCCGCCGCGCTTTAATGAATTTTTAACAAAAACTTAATTAAAAATCGTATCTCGCGTGTTCGAAGGAAATGAACTCATTCTTCGGAGTCGCTGAGTGACGGCCGGACTGACGCTCGTCATTATCAGAGCGCCAGCGCAACTTGACCCCTCGTCTGTTAACAAAACCAGCTCGGGCGAGCCGGACCCGTCTCCTGAACAAATGCAGCGCCACGAATTCCGTTCGATCTTTTAAAGTGAACGCTAAGAATTCTGACCTTATATATGGTCAAGTTGAATAGTGAAAAAAATTCATTTAATAACATGAATAACATAACATAAACAGTACTTGCTAGTTTATGTAAAAATGTGAAATAATCATGTATCGGTTGTTGGTTTTCAAAAACTTATGTTTCTTGCAGTAATAATGCATGATTGTAATGGATTATTATGCGATTTATTAACACTTATTGGAGTACAAACTAAGTGTTTAGGTTTTAACCTCCGCGTTGTTAAAAAGAGCGAAAGTTGATAGTTCAGGTATAGAATTTACATTCGTTTGTAGTTTTCTAAAGTTTATTCCGGAAATTAAGCAAGTATTCTACTAAAGATTTATTAAGAAAAAAAATCTGCTTTAATATAAAATGCAACATAGCTACAATTACCATACATGATTTTTGTATAACCAAAGTAGCAACTGTTCAAAATTTTGGATATTCGGAACCTATAATTGAGTATTAAGTATGACAGTCACGGGTTTCAGCGACTTGTTACCGAATATAAAGAGACGTCATGTTGACAGACAGCAAAACAAAGCCCTGAGGGCTTTCAACAATGTCAGTCGAAAAAGGCTAATCTTCTCAATTTAGACTCATTTGTAGACATGCCGAACCATTAATTTACATTCTCGAAGACCCATCGAAGTTCAAATTAAACTGGCAAATTTTTACGCTTAAAAAATTTCGAAGCTCATGATGCGTGTCATTACCATTATCATTATATAGCCTTTTATTGTTGTGCTGTTGACACCAGGTCTTCCATCAAGATGAGAAGGATACTATGGAAAATACTATGTGTACATTAATTCGCGATGTTTTCCGTTGCAGTTATTGCAAAATTTAAAAAAAAAGGCAAAAAATGTAAAAAAATGTAGTTTATGTAGGGTACCTAGTATTTGAACCCGAAATTCTTGTCAGCCACTTGGACGTCTCCAATACAGTAACTAAGTAAGTAGTTTCTAATGATTATAAATAATTTCGAGGACATTAATAAATGTAAAATTTGCTATAAGAGTATAATAATAATTTGAAACAATAAATAGTGTTTTATATGTAACTATTGTGTGTAAGAAACATTCCTAGGGTCTTATGTCGAATCAGGACACAAAGCAATATCAGTACACGTAATAATTGTAGTGAGAAGTAGAATATCAGTGCAAATTGCGCAAGCCCAGACGGACATTGCTCTAGACATGTTCCTTTGTAATAATTATCTAGCCTTTATTATGTTCGTTATTTTAGTTACCAACATTTATATAATATTAGGTTGTCTGTCAAAACGCAAGCTTATATCTAGCTTTATAGGTCAATGTAAAGTGAATACAATAAAATAAACTAAACAGGTATGTAGATATAATAAACGTAGCAAACACGAAAGGTATATAAGTAAATTATTACTTGTACGATTTTTTCACTTGCACACTAGCTGGACGTCACAAATAGTGCAAAAAAGTGCGCTGGAGGTATGAAGACGCTGGCTTCAACAAAACCAACACGGGGCGGGCACAAATTGGCGGCGCGGCGAGGCCGGCGCGTCGTGACTGCGCGCCGCGCCGCGGGCTCGCCTCGGACGGAGCGCGCGGAGCGGGAGCGGATACCTACTAATTTATCCATTATTAAAAATGTTTGAAGCGATTTATATCATTGCTAGCTTTGCCCGCGACTTCGTCCGCGTTTGAATTTAACAAAACAAAAGTTTCATAAAGCACGAAAGCGTAACAAACACTCTTACATTCACATTTATACTACATTTATACTACATTTATATTAGCACGGAGGCCGACCATAACTTATATCTATAAACTATACTAACTTAGGGTACTTTGACACGTTTCGAACTTCACATGTAATTAGGGAACGTTAATTAGAAAAATTTATGTGAACCGTAAGTAAATATTGTGTAGTTGCGCCCATAAAAAACGTTGATAGCAATAAAACGGCTACTCTTTATAGTGATGATGGAAATACAAAGCAAGTAAAGAGGGAAGTTGATATGACTGTTTAATTTTATTGCTTAATTCATAATTTACTTTATGTTCAGTTAAGAATAATGATTATAGTTTGTGTATATTGCGATTCAAATTTAAACAGTTCATTAAGATAAGAAAATGTTATATTAAAATGTTATACTCGCAGCGGTCACTTGACAACGTGGTTGCGCCCTTACAAGTCCAGCGCGATTATTTGCTCAGTAATGGTGGAAATCCATTAAACAAGCTTCTTTTAGTGATTGAACAACAAGTAAAACGACACGAGTATGGCTAGGATGCATTTTTGAATTGCATTCAGTCAATTTGCTAGCACGAGATTACATGGCATACAAATGTGTAGGATTTTTCTACTTTGTTTCTATAGGAATTGATTCGGTTTGAATGGAACAAGAACTCGTTATGTACGCTTTGTGTTATTTGACTTATACGCAGGTCGTTGACCTTTACCTTGACTTGTGTGAAACGAGTAATTTTTCTAAGTCTAATAAAGGTTGATATATATTTTAATACTAATGATAGTGATTTAGCTAATACACGAAAAAAAATTCTAAATTTGAAATTATACCTTCCAAGTACTTACTCTTTTTGATTCTTAAATGAACATCCCTCTGGCAATGTCGTCTTCATCGGTAGCCTAGATCTCGTATCACCTTCAATTATGCTACAAGTCTGGCTCCCTCCAGATTCCCATCTGACCTTTAGAGTCCCATTAGTTAGCGATTGAAGGTCATCGGCTCTGTTGCGGGTTAGACAAAGGCGGTTTTCGTCGTTATTTTTGAAATACCTCCATCTGACAAACACTCGCATGTAAGTCGTTTAACTTCTTGACAGTTTAGTGATTTAATTACCATTGGAACATAACTGTACCTAAAAATAATAATTGTTATTCCTTATTGGAAAAAAACTTTTTTTAAAGCGTCTCAATTTAATGAAAAGATAACAACGTAAATCTAAGAGGTGTATTAAAAGGATGAAAATTTTTGAATTTCATTTATTATAATAATAATGACAATTAATTAATAACAATCACAATATTGAAAGGCAGAAAAATAAAACAATTACAAGGAAGATGTTAGAACATTAATAATAACTTATGGCATCTGGAAGAAGTTTTGAGTTATATCTTTCTTAGAGTTCTTGTTTTCAAAAGAACGTTGAAATGAAGCAGTGGTAATGTTATTTTACGGATGTTTGCCTATATAAAGGGTGCTTCGCACACGGTTATTGCCAGTAAAACCATTGGTCATTGTAAACATAATAGAAGGTACAAAATTACCTTACACATTCGTTATGCCAAGATTGTGTTATTTCCGACTTGACATTATCATTCCTGACTTTACACCTGTTTGAGTGTTCTTAGGTGGGAGGAGCAGGGTGAGACTATGAATAAAATGTATGCATGTAATAAAGATTTACTGCATTGCTTTGCATGACTTTAATACAATACGAATTTTTAAAACAAACATGTTTATTTTATATATTTACTCTAAGCGCGTTAGTTTTGTAAGGATAGAGATATTTGGGACTCGCTGCTTTCTGCCTACCCCGTTTGGGATCTGGCGTGATGTTATGTTGTTGTTCTTGTTGTACTAACTCTTTATTGTAACCTAGAGGAGTACAAAGGGCGGACTTAATGCCAACTGGCATTCTCTGCCAGTGAACCCTTGGGGGATGGTGAAAGGTATATATGTATATGCATATATGTAGGCGATGAAGTGGTTACCGTCACTTATGGACATATTCGACACGATCGAACTATTCGCGAGATATTTTTGATATGATTTAGATCTTTCGAGAAGTTTTTATTTGGATTTATAGTTTTTGTAATAAACAGTGTCTAGGATTTTTAGCGAACAAAAACCCCGATCAAGTCCAGTGCCACATAACTGTTGATATATTGTTTGCTTGAGGAAATTCTTAACGTTATTGTGTTTGGATTTGACTTGTTCAGTTCGGTCACAAAAAGCACCATGATAGCGATTACTTTGTCAGTAAGTAATCTTAGTAAAAAGTACAAGAGCTGTGAATCACCAATATACGACCTACAAGCGTATCTATAGAACTAGTACATACGAAGTATAGTCGACAATATGAATTGTTACACTTTACTCATTCGCTGTCTTAAGTTATTCTTTTATTATATGCACAACCTTCTCTGGTACATGCACCGGTGCTTATATTTAACTTCTATGCGTGCTGCTTGCCTGGCAGAAGTCGCTTATTATTGATAACACAGCCAAATTATATTGTCCTGTATCTGTTTGTCTTGTCTACTATTTTTATAATGGTGTGCAAAAATGATTATTATTATTATTAAAGGCAATAAGAATGCATAATTGTATTCTATTTTTCTCAGAAACGTAACCATTTCATAATTCATGAGATCAGGTTGTAAAATGTGGTTACTTTCAAGTGAATAATGAGTAAGTAAGTGCGGCCCCAGGTTCCAGTTATCTATATATATTTGCAGGGTTCTACCAGGTTGCGTATATAAATTTTGATTTGACACGTAGCCTTAAAAACATTTTTAATGGAGAAGAAACAATTCCAAGTAGTCACTACCGTAGAGGCAATTCTCATAACATTCTTGCATTAAAGCTAGTTGATTAAGTAGTTACTCGCGTAATTACTGTGTAAGCGTGTGAACGCACCATTAGGCTGACTTCTGCATATATTTTATTTATGAAAAAATATACATGTATGTTTTTAATGTTTTGAATTAAAATAGAAGCGTATTGTATTGTACAGTATTACAAATTGTACAACTATGTATTCCTGTACTATATATAATGAACAATTGATGCGCTCTACGTAATACATTATTATACATATAATGCCTAAGTATAGCCGCACCTTCTACATATGTATATTTAAATCAGTTATGAAAAATTATAAAAGATTAAACTAGCAGAATATATCATGTCAGATCGTGTTCATATTTTTTTATAATTTTGTATAGTTTTAAGTGAAATTATATGTATTTTGATGCCTGTAAGAAGGCAGTTTCTAGTTACGTTCTAGTTTGTTTTATAGTATAATAAGGCATTAAAATTGTTATCGTTAATATTCTGTAGTATTCGCAACTCATTGACATTGTTCGTGGTGAGCGGAGTGCGTTGTATGGGAGGCTCGTTCATTTGCATACGGCGGAGATAAATTCTCGTTTGTAAGAACACTGTGGCATTTTTAGTGCGCATCTTTTTGTGACCGACAAAAATTGTCAGGTTTTATAGCGGAATAGGGCGCAGCGTACAGGTTGTGGCGCTTTGACAACGTTGGTACCTACCCTATTGTTCAACGATCCCTTCTCATAATAATACTAATAATAACTGGGACAGTTTCACACACGGCTATCTGAATCCAAAATAGGCTACTTAATACCTGTGCTTAAGTGTACAGTTGATAAACATACATATATACATACTATATAATACTTAGGTATATAGATATTTTTATTACACCCATAAAAAAAAACTTAGATACAGAACAAAAAAAGTGCTCATAACACAAATGTTTGTCCAGAGAGGGAATCGAACTTACACCCTAGGGTTTTGCAATCAGGGTGTCCAACCGCTCGACTAAGAGGTCAGTTGTTAAACTTCAGACACCTTAGATACCACTATGGAAAGCTCTATAGTGGGCAAGTTTTGTCTCTGATTTCTTTTATCTTTACAGCCCGTGATATACAATCTTAAAACGCACATAATTGTAGTCAGAGTTGCTGCGAAGGATTGGAATCCCAAAGCCTCGAATTGCGACGCCGAATTCCAAACCATTAGGCTATAATTACGCACTATTAATTTAGAAAAGGTACATTTATTCCAAAGGACTAATGACAATATTTAAAAAATATTAAAGAGTGTTGGGATTGCAATTATTTTATTCATCTGAATTCACTCGTAAAATATTAGTAATGATAGAAAATTCTATAAAAACAGATAACAGTTCTTGTTAGACTTTAAGTTATCATTAAAACTGGTTTAAGTAGAATTGTAAGTGTTAATAGATTTGATGAATGCAGTCATCAAGACTTGGGCATTGGGTGTCTTTGTAAACACACTCATGGATTGTAGGAATTGCTTGTGGACATATACGCTGGCTACCTCTCCTCAGACTTAGATTGTTAGCTTAGAATTGTGTGTAATGTTGTTGACGTGTATATAAAGAAATTAATAAACATGTCGACCTATCTTGTATACAAATACTAGTATTCAGCAGTAGTAGAATTCAGCGTGTCACAAAGTTTTCTTTGTCAAAGTTGCGACATTTTCGTAAACTGTGAAATTCCTGGAAAAGCTAAAAAAAATGGGAGAAAAAAGTAGCCTATGTTCACCTCAAGACCACCAAGTATTTTTATATGAAATTTCATCACAATCGGTTCAGCGGTTTAGCCGTGATTATGTTACAGACAGACAGACAGAGTTACTTTTGCATTTACAATATTAGTATGGATTAATTCTCGTGGATCCAACGAGCTAATCGTTCTTTACGATCTATGTTTATTTCGTGGACCGTCAGCACAAAAGTTTCTTTTCATATCGGTATTTTGCAGACGCTACTTTGCGGAGTTAATGGGAAAATAATCAAAAGTGCAAGTAAGTGTTCGCTGACGCCGCTTTATTGAACTAAAAAGCTAAGTCGATTGTTTTTAAAAACAATTTAAACGGCATTAAAGCTCTGGTAAAACTTGTGTACTTAATTATGAAAATTTCATTGCTTGCCTTTTATGAAATTCAAAGTTTGCAAATTTAAAGGCTTCACCAAAATATCTCTTAAAAGAAAATACTTGATATTAAAAAAGCAGTTTTGTATAGTGTACAAACTGTTCTTAGCAACATTTTTTCATTTGTGTTGTAACACTAATGTCAACACGAAATAATTGTTTCCTTCTTGCAGGCAGCTCTTAGATTATGTCATAATAGCATACATGATTATCCGAATATTATTTCAGTTTTGCGCAATTATCTATTACTGACAGATATTTCTCATTTGCCATGATTTGTTTATGTTAGTATCTACGACTTCGTTTCTTGTATATCCTGACTAGCTTTTGCCTGCGACTACGTCCGCGGGGAATAGTGACTTTGGGCAGCATTTGGAGTATTTCAATATAAATTATATATGTATAAGCATACAGAATTGAACTCTTCTACGGTTTTATTATATGTATATATAGATATACATTTTTAAGACCTATTTTTTTTAATAATTTTTCATTTTTAAGACTTCGGAAAGCCTAGCAGAATTGAAAGAATTTTGTCAGGACCGTAGCCGGTCGAAATCAATAGTTTCATTAGGACCATTGAATAAATATATACATTTTATCTTATGTTTGTATATAATAAATATTCGCAATACAGAAACGAGTACGTGTAGTGTTGGAATGTAAACACACATTTTGCTTAACAAAACTTACACAAGTAAAATTTCACACGTCTTGATAAAGCTGTAATATAATCATGGTCGGTCTGAGAGCTAAGCGTATGCTGTATATGTAAGAATACTAGCGTCGAAGGCGAGTTTGTTTATGTCGGTAATAACTAACAATACAATAACATAACAAGAAATTAAAAAAAAAACCTATTGTATCAAAGGTATACAATTAAAAAGAGAATAAGAAAAAAAATAATTTATGACGCCATTTTGTTTTTTTCCTATTTGCGTTGCTAAGACGAATCTGACGACATCTCATAGGTATGTTAAAATCTACTGTTTATGATACAGATTTTCAGTATCGTTAATGTGTCATAATATAAGGAAAAAGGATGTTCGTATTATTTTTTTTAACCGACATCAACATTATTCTACGATTGTATATAATTAAAATTATTTTGTATCCGCAGACAGACGATTAAATCTTAATTTCTAATAGTACAAACATCGTAATGCATATTGCAGGGCATTCTACACATCGGTCCGCTTGTTGTAACGATATAAATGGACTCATTTGCTCTCTAACCGCCTCTATATCTCTCGGAGCGATATCAGATTTCTTGAACGCTTCTCTAAGATCATTTGAACATCTCCGCTTCGTGTGTAAATCGTTTAAATGGATGATATTTTGATTTTATAAGGTGTTATTAATTTTTGTCCGATTGTGTTGACTTTTAATGTTTATGGATAAATATTATCGTTATTCAAACTTCAGGTGTCCATTAGCGACTTGGGGATGTTTACAGATTCCTCTCTGCGTCTTTATTGCATAAATTGTCTTTTGTTTTTTTTTTTTCCATTTTTCTTACTAAGTCCACTGCTGGACCGAGTCTCCTATCATAGTGAGAGGGATTTAGGTCATAGTCTACCACGCTGGCGAAGTGCGGATTAGTAGACTTCACTCACCTTATATACATTATAACATTTCTAAGGTGCGGGTTTCCTCGCGATGTTCTCCTTCACCGTTATAGCAAGTGATATTTAAAATCTTGGTTTTATAACGCACGTAACAAAACAGAGGTGAGTGCCAGGATTGAACCCCCCATTTCTTTTGTTTAACCTTTCGCAATCACGTGCGTGCGAAGGTCATAAATGTTATAAAAATCACAAGTTAAATACCAAATGTGACCTTTAACTCTTATACGTTAAGTGCCAGAATGCTTTTACTGCTACTCTTTATAAGTATCAAGAATGCTAGGTAACATTTCTATTCAATATCCGATTAGAATCACCCGAGCGTTGTCATACAAAAACGCGTCAAACTTTTTTATCACCCAACGTATTCATAGAATCAATAAGTATTTATATATCTGCTAATACGCGACATTTTTTTTATTGTGTTTCGGAATGGAAACGGAAAAAAAAACTTAGTGGACATCACCGTTAGTCTCGTCACGTTTGTCGGCTGTGAAAACTTCGAGGAAAGGACGGCACGCTTCGGTATTTTCGGCAAATGTCCGTGAGATGCGACAGATAAAAAACAATACGCTCCCACAACGGAATCATTGATCAATACGCGTCACGGACCTTCATAGGGATCTTGTAAGTAATGCATACAACAAACTTAACAACTTAACAGATGTTAGATAATAATATCTTAGGTCACGTTCACACACGGCTGTCTGATCGCAATCTAAACACTGTACTATGGTGGCCAGTTAGCTGATAAACTGTATATATACAAGCGTATTGAGATATTTTTATTACACTTAGATATAACAAACCAATGTGCTTTTCACAAAAGTGTTTGTTCTGAGTGGGAATCGAACCCACGACTTCCGGTTTAGCAGTCAGGGTCTCTAACCACTCCAAAAAAAAAGAGACCAGTCAAAGTTATACATAATATGTACATAAATGCAATTTTTCTGTTTTGTTTATGTCAAAAGAGTGTCTTTTTATAACATATCACAATTTATTTCAGGTTATAAAATTACTAACATTACTCTTTACAATTACTAAAATTATTTATAACAAACTAATTAGATTCCATAATTATTATTAATATTATTGTAATTATTATATAAAACAATTAATTTATCTCACATTCGCATTCGGGATCGGCAGGATTCGGTAACTCCCAATTGCTTGGTTGTACCGAATTTATTCAAACAAATCGTCGTGGTTAGTATCGAACGTACTAAATTTAAAAAAGTTACCCAATGTACTCGATTTTAAGAAAATTTAAATTCACCAGCATTCTTGAATGCACTAACGAAGCATGCATGCTCTGAGTATTTTAAATTTAAAACATTTGCCTTATAGTTTGCGAACAGCGATTTACGATGTATCTTTCAATGAAATAAACATAATATCGTAATTGTAATTGTTGAAAAAGCAGATATAATGAATAAACAGCCATTAAGTAATCTTTTTCAAATTTCGAATGTGATAGCAAAATTGAACGTAATTGAAAAAATATTCGTCTTTCAAGCATACATTCTATTAATTTTCTTTGACATTCGTGAAGGCAATACGAGTAATAAACGATTGAAGAGTAATATTTAACGCCATAAGTTTTTTTTCGATACAATCTCCTCGTTATCCATTTACGGGGAATTGAGTGCCTAATTTGAATTCGATTTTTAAATAATGCTTACAATAATTTACTCTAAAATGCTATAGTATCCCACCCACGGTTCGCAGTTACTTTGGGATTACGCTCATAAGTTGTGGTGATTGAAACAGAAGCAGGCCTCGTTTAAGTAAAACATAGGGGCCAGATTATCTTTATTTATGTTTAGCTTGTACGCGCGTAGTAATATTGAAATTCATTGCCTTAATACGCTATCATTAATGATTTTTTTCTTAGTTATTCTTCTGATATCACATAAATAAAATAATTTTTTTCTTTAAGTATATTCATAATTTTTGGTAGCAGACAAAGTATGACCTAAAGCTGTAGTAATGGCCGGTCAAAAATAGCCAGTAATGAATATTCAGTATTTGATAAAAAAAAGTAACATCACGCCTGTAATCCCCGAAGGGGTAGGCAGAGGAGTGTAATACACAACCACATTTCACCAGTTACGTTTAAATCCCACAATGGAATAGGTGGTGAGCCTAT
>DWUN01000592.1:0-21338 GCA_018249975.1 Passova gellias
TGATGTTATATAGCCTAGAGCCTTTCTCGATAAATGAGCTATCTAACACTGAAAGAATTTTTCAAATCGGACCAATACTTCCCGAGATTAGCGCGTTCAAACAATCAAACAAACTCTTCAGCTTTATATTATTAGTATAGATTATTGTTATTATGAAAATTGTCAAAAACACGATACAACAACAAGCGAGCGACGGTCGCGTTGTCACTCGATGTTTTTACGAGTCGACCGCTGCCAAGGAACTTGGAACAACATTGACGTTGGCGCGTCGCGTCGGCGCGCGACATTCTACGAGATGTGCAACATTTTATTTGTTTACACGACGCCAACAGTACTGCCTATCCCGACTACGTATACTGTTAGTTTGTAAAAAGTTACCTAGCCAAGGATGTGTAGAGAAGACGGACAAAACAACCAAAACAAACTGAACATACATAGTTGGATACAAATAGCAAAAAATAACTTGAATTAAAAAAGGCACGAACGGCAAGTCTGTGGAGCCATAAATATGAGAATATATGTCTGCTAGATAACTATTTTAATTCATACAACATTAACATTCACAATAGTTAAGAATAAAGATTCATATTCACGTTGTTACGAAAATTTAAAATAATAATAATATCTTAGGGCAATTACACACGGGGGCATTTATGCGACCATATTTCGACGATAAACTCGTCTATTTCGGAAAAAATCAATATTCTATGGAATTTTATATATGCCTAAAAAGAATATATTGACTGATAAAATCAAACATAATCAATCAATCTATATTTCACAGTGGAGAATACTTTTTGCGGGGTTGTTCAGAGTGGTGTATTTTATTGGATACTAAACAGTTACTGCTTGGGTATTTCTATTCGTAAAATCAATCGTTAATACATTCCAAGATATGCCTCTGCTATCATATTTACGACGGCCAATAAAAAACTGTGTTCCAGTACAATAAATGATAAAGTATCTATGTACATCAGTTGCTTACGAATCAATAATAAAAAAAAACTAAAAAAATTTAAAAACTTTTCAAAGTGGCATTCATCAGACAGCACGCATATTGAGACTGCTTTCAAAAGCTAAACTATATTGAATTCGGTGGCGAAACATTCAAACGTAGAATAGCAATACATGGGATAATTTATAATGACATCCCCGACTTCAATACCGAGGCATTTTCTCGAAACACTATAATTCAAAAAAAACGTTTACGTTGATTATGTACATTTGTGTAAAAACAGACGTTCATAGGGCACGCGGCCCGATTTGATTTATCACACGCACACACCCGTAAACCTATTGTACAATACACGAAATGAACCTTATTCTTATGTACAACAGCGATGGGATCCGCTCGCTTGCGGTTTAGAGGAGCAGGCGCCACGAGTCGCGTTTTTTCAAGATTTTATATTTTATAATTCGTTATGGGCCCCGAATACCGAACGCGCAGACGGCTACAGGTAGAGGCGTTATGATATATCTACGCCGATGTCATAGGTTCACACACGTTCAATACAAAGATTTAACAGTTCCAATTTATTTCCGAACAGATTGCTTTTGGTTTTTATGACTGTTTGTTGCATCGGTACGAGCGATGTCGTGACCTGAAATGTCAATGCACAAGATTAATTGTCATCGTGAGTTTTTATCACATTTATTTGTATAACTGTTGTGTAATAACTGCAATTACATTTATTGATATATCTGATAAATTGATGCTCATTGAGAGGTCGTACTGCACGGTTATTAACAAATTGTATAAATTATTATCAAAATCAGTTAAAAATCTAAATTTGCATTGCGAATATCCGCATATTGCCCTACAGCTGCAGTAATAAAAAATTCTTCGACTAGATTATAAGAAAATACATAACTCATACGATATAACAATAAGTACAGTATCAGGCACACGCGGCAGTGTAAAAACTAATATTTTACACCGACCCAACAGTTCGGGCAGGCACCGGCTCAAAATTAAAAGAAAAATACAATATCATCGCAAGTAGGAGAGAAATTTGACGTGAATAAAAATAAATTTAATAATACAGCGAGCAGTATGGGAGACACGCAGGCACGCGGGCGTGCTCCGGCGTCCTCTCGCCGTTCGTAATTGACCGGTAGCCCGCCGTTTATCTAAACCGCCCGCTCACCGTATCACAGTTTCTTTTATCCCTTTGCAACGATACGTACCATTTTTGTGATGCCTTTTTATTTGATTATCATCGATATTAATCCTATACGCGACTCATTAAGATTCAGTAAAATTTCCGACGTCTTTAAACAAGGTATAGCGACGATTATTTTTGGAATTTTCTTTGGATTTCTAAAGTTTCGTTAGCGTAAAATGAAAGCTAATGGACTGAGAATATTTCAGATTTCGAAACACGATCCGTCGAGCCGACTCAGCGAGAAACAAACAATTCGTAAAGTTCAGTTTACGAATAACAAAGTCCACGGCAAAACGGCTGGCCAGCGTTACTAGAGCGATAAGAAGAGCAATGAAGCTATCACGAGGCAGTACACTAGTTATCCGTGAATGCTGTAATCAGAAAGCCCTTAGCGACGTTCACGTTAAGCATAAGTAATACCCCGCAAGGCTTTTGTTCCGATCAATCACCGCCTCTCCCGCGTAAAATTGGATAACTAGATAATACTATCTGAGACGCTCTAAGCCTAGATCAACATGATCGAACGACTTGCTATCTCACACGGGCCGTACCTAGCGAGTAGTTGATAAGAAAATTGTTAAAAGATCAAAGACTTTCATGTCACAGAATTCAAAGTTGTTACTATGGATACATTGTTTAATAGAAAGGGTTCGTAATACGAGAAATGCATCTGTTCCGAGTGCTATGGAGTTTGGAAAGGTTGTTTCAAAAAATATATGCACAATTACTCATATACCAAATATAATCTAGAAAAAATACTTACGTAACCAAACAAACACACGCACAACCAACGATAAATCTATGACAGATAGACATAATCCATGACATTATGTGGATTATCTAACATATTATAATAATAGGAAAATTTCTCGCGACAAGATTACGTACACGATTAAGAGGATTTCGAAAATATTAGCGTCTTAAAAAAAATTGATAAAGCGTACGATAAAACGATTCTATAATATCTCTAGCTCTAGTTGTTATTAAATATTATGAAAAAAATGCAATAAATTTATGGCTCAAACATTCGATATCTGTGGAATTAGTTGACAAGTTTATGGCGTTCAAACTTTGTACTGGACTTCGCCGTGCCCTCAAAAGCCAATACACTCTATGGTATTAATACATTTAGACATCCACATGGGCAACTCTGCACTGAATTCCTGTGATACTAAGATATAATACGTAAGATATTAAATACAGACTGGCAAACCCAATTCCTTGTATTTTTATCATTTTGTAAGAATGTCACCTTCGACAATCATCACTCACAATGGCACAGCGTTCATCGCCTCGAGCAAGGAGCCAATGACGTTCTTCGGAAACAACGTAGAGGAGATCGTAGCAACAAGTGGTATAAAATGGATTTGTTTCTCTACCGCTGTACAATTTTTTAGAGGCAGTTGAGAGCGTTTGGTACGCTGACCAAAATAGCCCTAACTATGGTCCTCCACCAGAACGCACCGAGGGAAAAGACCTTTCAAGCCTTCGAAACTATAATTAATTCTCGGCCAATGTCACACGTGAGCGTGGATAATGAAGATCAGGAAACGCTCACCCATTTCCATGTTTTGATTGGCCGTTCATCACTCACTACAAGCTCCGATCGTGTACTCGATGATTACGCGTTAGTTAGATCCGAATGGAAAAAAGCATCTTGTTGGAGACGGTAGAGTTATTGACGTTGTCACCAATTGGGGGATTGTACGTAGGCCATTCAAAAAGATCGTTGCTATAAGCCCCTAACAGTTTGTCACATTGCGTCTTGCCATACGAATCTCCGCCCATAATGAAAATATTTAAAGCTAAATCTACGACGCTGGTGAGTGCAAATTGGCAGATTACCTATAAGAAAGTAGAGTGTATGAATGTAAAGTGTGCGTGAATGCGAGCAATGTTAATTTTTGATTTATAAAACGCACGTAATTGTCTAAAGTCAAAGGTCAAACTAAATTACAAAGCTAGCACTGCACAGACCGCTACATGCAACAAACAAATGTCAATAAGCAAAGTAGTTACAAATATAATTTAAATGCCAGATCAAGTTCTGTTACAATGTTCATATCGGTGCAAATAATAATAAATTTGCGATTGGATTATACAAGTTGTTAGGGTCTATTCACACTATCGTTGTAGACCTAACTCGTTTCATTGTCGAAAAGATATTGTTGCAATCCAGACAAGTCTCAAACTTCTGCGATATATGTCTGTATATTATTTGACTGGCCTGCTACATCGGAGGTCGTGTATTCGATTCCCACTCAGTAGATTTGCATTCTATCCGGCCTTTTATTACTTTACCTTAAGTTTGTTACAAATAAATAAAAAGAAATCTGTTTGTTGTGTGTCTTGGTGTAATCAGAATATATAAACATTATATATTATGTAAATTTATTAGCTATCCTGTTACACAGGTCTTGGAATTGCCTAATTTGGAATGAGACGACCTCGTGCATAATTATCTCAATTATTATTGACAGATTTCAATACAAAATTATAGTGAGAAATGACCCTTAGAGGAATAGTTATCACGGTGCAAGGGTCATCACGACACGAGAGCAGTACACTGCCGTTTCCGCTAATCCGAAACTGGTGTATTAATATCGCACTATATTTAATTAGCGCGTGCCTGCGATAACTGAGGGGTCACGACTGCGAAACCCAACAATGACTTTAAAAATAACACTATTTAAATTCTAAGAAATGGTTTTAATTGATGTAATTTGGGCAAAAGGTTACAGTTCTCCTTCAAAACCGGCAACGCATGGGTAACTCCTCTAGTGTTGCACATGTCCATATGCCACGGTGACCATTGACCATCAGGTGGCCCGTCAGCCTGTTTGCTAGGTTATTTTTTATAAAAAAAAAACTGGGCGGCCTTGAAACTGGTTGTTATTAAAGATTTAAAAATATATATAAACTAACTGACTTGGCAACGTTGTTCTGCCATATAAATTATTTTTTATTGCTGCTCCTCTCCTATTCATCTTAGCGAGATGTTATGTAGCCTAGAGCCTTCCTCGATAAATAAGCTATCTAACACTGAAAGAATTTTTCAAATCGGACCAATATTTCCCGAGATTAGCGCGTTCAAACAATCAAACAAACTCTTCAGCTTTATATTATTAGTATAGATGTAGATACATAAGCAGTACCTTAATATTGTACTCTTGCTTATCTGTACAGAGATTCGTGGCGAGGATTTAATTTAAAGTTTATTTTCTTCTTTTTAAAATATTACATAAAAGCATACTTATATGAAATATAAAAAATTAACCTTTAATTTTCTTCACTAAAATTAAAACCGTAAAGTAGGTACGTTAGAATAAATATTCATAGAATATATATAATATATGTATTTTGAGAAGTAAAGCTATAAATCCAGTTCATAGGTCAGAGCGCTGTGCAGGTGCCGCCGCCCGCGGGCCTCCGACACCAATTAGCATTCAAACGCCGAGTAGCACTTACAATCGAAACATTAGATAACGCCAATCAGAATTTGATGACCGTTGACACCGCGAATATCGAATAACCATCTATAAAATCCCTTAAAAAATAAAATAAGTCTGTAGTCAATCATCTTTATCACGAAATTTAAACATCTAGAAACGTAAAAACTCAGCATGACGTTGCTAACTTGTCCCCGAAGTATGAAGCCGATTTTCTATTACCGGAACGCAAACGAACTTTTCAACGGAAAAACTTTAACTCCGAAATCCACCATTCCCATAACGCAGGCAAATTCGAAAGACGGCCGTAACGAGGGAACAAAATAAGAGTCACGTCGACCCAACAGAATTTTAATCATGGCCGATCATAATCGATCGTCGCCGGAGCGACATGGAAAATTAAACGACACTTTTGGGCGGACAAAACTCCGACGCCATAAATCGGTCGGTCCCGACACCGAAAATAAAATCAAAAAGAGTTAAGCGTTCGGAAGATCGTCGAATACAGATCACTGGGCGCAGGTGTTAAATAAAAATAATAAAATTCGACGCGGACGAGGTAAAAAAGAGGAGTCGGAGCGGCCGCGCGGCGCCGAACGAGGCATAATTTCGTTTGCAACGCCCGCCGACAAAAAACGACGTGTACCCCATCGAGTTAACAGAGACCCGAGCACGCCTCGCGCTTCTAGCCATTCACGGTCAATCCGCAACGTCGGCGTCTATTTTGGTGCCTTATAAGCGTGATGTGCGCCCGCTTCACGATCGCAGCCCCGGCTACCCTAATAGGAGATCAAATTATCGACTTCTAACCGAACGCTTACATGGATAAACGGGAGATTATCGGAATTCCATCGATAACGTCCACGGAGTGTATTTACGACGTCACCGACGCGTCGTAATGAAATGCCTCGTGACCGTATACACTGCGACGCTAGGACGCCCTCGGGTAACGAATTCGATGTAAGGTATTATACAACATATCGTGCTGCCTGTGCGGGTATGTTCGTAAACCGCAATTAGGGAAGGCAATCCCATTTCGCACGTACGAACAAATTGCTGGCAATGATGTGCCGTTCAACACCACACCACAGAAACAGCTCACAAGCCCGGCACGAACAACATCAATATAAAAGTCGACATTCTTGTTTTACCACCGCGCCCATTACCGCTATATAATCATGTTCTCCGAACACCTAGCGCGATTCGATCGACTATAAATAAGTACAATAACAAATGCACTATTTTAGGTCAGAAATTATTCCAACGCTTTTCTTAATCGCATCTGGTTACATAAGCGCGATGTAGACTATATTTTGAAAAGAAAAAAAATCAAATCAAACAACAGAAATACTCATGATGTTATCCCCGAAATATCCTCTGTTTTTATAAGAGCACTGCATCCCTTCAATTCAATTGCGAACGGGAAAAGGTCATTAAATGGAGAGCCTAACGATAAAGGAATGCATGGGGAGCATTAAAATAAATACCATCGAATACGTCAGCATTAGTGAACGATGGGACGAGCTTAAGTCTAATTAACTGCGAGGGTGGATGAATAAATATCGGGATTATCGCACCATCTCGCCCGCGATCCGAGCGTACGTTTCGAGGTGGAGACATTGACTCGGAGAAACGTACGACCGCACGTTCAATGTTTATACGTTCACGTGCTTCACGACGCACAATGATTTAAGATTATCATTGTCTAGCTGAGACAACGTATGCAGGAAACATCAGACGAACGCCGTAATCATACGCGCAGTATCATCAAATAAATCTCGGCGCCGCTGACACCGCGTACCTACAATATGCGCACATCATACGAGTTGGAAACTCAATACAACCTCTATAATTATCTCCATGTGTGATGATAAAATACTGCGAATGTTCGCGAACAGGTAACACGTATTGAAAAAGTGATAATTTCAAAATTTGAACTGAAATTCGAATCTGCAGATGTTCGAGTGGGGAAAGGTAATCGCGTGATCTCATCAGTGGGCCCGCTCTCGACGATAGATAACTGCGTCTCAACGATACGCCCACATCAGTAGACCGGTAGAATGCGTGAATAGCGTGTCTTGTCTAAGGATTTTAATTAACCACACTCGTTAACCCAGATGTAATGTAATAATATTCAATATTAACCCACTTACGAGCGCTAACATCCTGGATGAGGTAGATAAAACGTCAAATTGTCATGATCGCAGCTCGAACACAGTCAGGAGCCACAACTTCGCGAGTCACGATTCCGCATGGCCCCTGCGGCCGAAACCTTCAGTGACAATGACAGTATAAAATTTACGCGTTCCATTGATCTGCATTTTTTCACTGAACCACATTGGCATTTCATACTCGAAAAGACCATTCCAATTATAATCCGGGTTGAATGATATATTTTCATCTTTCCCCGTCCAAAATGACCGCAACGATTTTAAAATTCGTAAAATCGAGAAATCCCAAATCCTCTATAAACGCAGAGTGCTCTAGGTTAAATTTTCCCACATAAGGTCAGAGAAGCACTTTATTATGTGAACGTATTGGCGTTCAACGTTATGACAGGTGGTATACATCATCGCAAGACGCATTAATACGCGTCGCAGTGCTCTGAAGATAGCTCGTTAGGAAACAAAACACGTAGAATCATCACAGGATCTGATCTGCACTTGAACCTAAACTGTATGTCTTCTGTTTCAAACGAAAATGGACTTTAATCTTTCATAAAATCCGCTAAGCAGCGGATCGCTGAATCACTCTTGTACAAATTATGAAAAAAAAAGCGAATAAATTCTATTCCACTTTTAAGGTTAGGAACTTTGCAATACTCTTTTCATCTTAGAGACCCATCGCTTTATTTTCTATCACATTTTAATACTTAAATCGACGTAATCACCGAAACGTGCAGATATAATCTTTCGTATGCCACAAGTCGATTATAACATTTCAAAGTTACAACCGACTTTGCATAATAACGAACGGAACAGTACAATCGGCGTGTCGTTTGTAACAACGCAACCTAAATACCACCGTCAATGCCACAAACGAGACCAACATTGTCGAGGGAACTAATTTAGGAAACGAACCCGGACGGAATGCGATTCGAACGTTTACGTAAATCTAAGCGATGCATTGTTTTTCCAACTACCAACGCATTTTAGAAGGGTAACGCCCTAGATTGTAAACTTGAAACAATACGCTCTCAGTATTTGCCGTTCGGGTCGTCGACACGTAAACATACGCGTCCGAATGCGGTGTACGCTTACAAGCAACATACTAAATTGCATGCTGCGGTCGGAAGAATGTGCGACTACATCGATGTTCGAATCCTACAATTTCATTTCAGCATACCGTACAAATGTATAACATTTTGGGTACACCAAATCGGATCGATACAAATCTCTTTCGTCGTCTTCACCTACTACATTGAGCATAGGTGTGATAGAAAATCTCCGGAGGAAAATAATCTCGACACTCTTAACAGTGTTGATCGTTACCCGTGCAACGTTGACTGTGGCCTGTCTAATATTTCTCCCAGCAGTGTATCGATTTCCAAAACAACGCCGTTAAAAATGTAATCGAAATTATTTCGGGACGCGACGACGCTGTTTATTGCTGAATCCAAAAGAAATATTATCGAACGAAATAGTCGGATCGTTACGTCGTTTACGGCAGATCGTTAGATATTGTCCGGATAATTAAGATAAAAGGCTATTGAAAAATTATGCGATACACGAACGTATACAACAGCAGCATTGAGCAATGATTCATGGTATATTTTCGCATATATCGCTCTCTACCAAACAAAAAATCAATCGGCTTCTTCGTCGATTTATCGAGAACTTTTTATGATTTCGCCTCCGGTGTTGTACAAAAACGTATCCGTGCATTAAAAATTCAAATTTCTTCCGAACGATCAGCATTATTATCAACGTTAAAAATCCATAAATGAATATAAAATGAACGGGGATATAGTAGCAACCGCCAATTTGCTTCCAACACTTTAGAGTCGCAGCTCTATCGACATCATGACACAGGTATATGGCCAAATGATTTATAAGAAGTTTGTGAACAGCCCATAAAACCGAACAGAACGGAACCTAACGTTCGTGAACGTTTATCACCAAATAACCACTGATATCTTCTGTGCTAATAAATCATTTGACTTTATAACGTATGCGTCAAATGAAGGCTATGAAAACCTCATTGATATGCAAAATGGAGTGAATTATAAAAAGCGCATTGACGCAGTGTTTATATCGCATCGCTTCTAAATAAAAGTGTTTCCTTGAGGATATTTTTAGTAACAATTTTTTACATTCAACTTACTCACAAACCCGTCGCGTTATTCGACAGTCACTGGGGCGGTATCTAAAACACATTTTCAAATTCTCCCACAGCTCCCAGCCAATAATAATACACACGGAGCGTTATCGATATCGTAACCAAAGACGTCATAACTCAAGCTTTTAGTGGCAACAAAGAGGCAATCGAGATCGGGAATCTACGCTCCACGAATCTTAGTATTGATCTCCACGATCTTTTATGTTCCACGACGCTTTGTACTCAAAGTGGGTTCTGGATAAAAATATGATAAAATAACATCATGGCACCGAGTTACAATGACGTTCATTTTATATGACAACATTGCAGGGAGTTTTCAATTCGTCACGGCAATGGTTAAGCACATTATGGCTGGATCGCATTACAAACTGGCATTAACAATTTATGGACAGAGATTTGTAATGCCATACACTCACACCGATGGAAGTTCATTAAATTGAGAGGATTGAAGAAGTGAAGATCTAGCATAAAACTTGTCATCTACTCGAAACGGAAAACGCCTATCATTGAAAGATTTTTTGACCATAATGAAAGCAATAACAATAAAACTTAGATTTCTTATTTGTTTTGGTTTCATTGCAGCTTTCACGGTATTCATACGATCTAAGTAGTCGGTCAGACTTACTGGTAATACATACTATGAGCATGAAGGTAAGAGTGGTAAGATATTGACAGGATTATTAACGACACGGGAATTGCCGTGTCTAACATTTGTCTTGTATTTGTTAATGTTAATATCGACTGCGATGTCTAAGTCACCATTTAAAAAGGGTACCGAATAATACCTCAAACATTTATCTGTCAGTCTATCAACATTGCGGCCTTTCTCCCGGGACATGGGATCTATGTAATTTGGACGGTTAACTAATGAAAGTACATCGCGAAGAAAATAAAAATTCCCAACATGATACTCTTCGAGAAGTGTTATTCCGATTAGCGTAGAATAAACAACTACGTTATCTTATTGATACTTTCAATGTGCCCACAAAATTTTAATTAATTAGGCAGCTATTACGACATCAATATTAATGCTGTTCGTATCTACTGAGAGATATAGACCGTGTAGGCGTAGTTCAATGGATTCGTACAATAAGATTTGTTCTGAACGTTCGACGCCTACCTTCCCAGGGAAGTTCTTTATGTACAGAACCCAGCTAGTCCCGTATAAATGAATGCTACAATGGTTACGATGGTCACCGTGGGCGGCTGCAGTGTCATCGTGGACATTCGGCTAAAGGATCTATTGTAAAGGAAATTCTTTGTAGGAGGCCTTTCTAAGAATATCAGTCAGCAATGTTGCAATGATGGAGTGATCTAAGCGCTTCGTTTATTTGCTTCGGTAAAAAAATGACGATTTCGTAAACGGAAAAATCTAATTTTGAAAAATACTGTTATGAAAAATATTGTAATATTTTAAATGGCAGAACAACGTTTGCCGGGTCAGCTAGTCTATTATAGAATGGATGTTATTATACACATAAACCTTCCTCTTGAATCACTCTATCTATTAAAAAACCCGCATCAAAATCCGTTGCGTAGTTTTAAAGATCTAAGCGTATATACGGACAGACAGTGGAAAGCGACTTTGTTTTATACTATGTAGTGATAGTGTAGTAATGTGTATTGTGTACATTTATCAGCTGTCCGGTTACCATAACACAGGCATTTAATTGCCTAAGTTGGAATCAGATATCTGGGTGTGGAATTGTCCCAGATATTATATTTAGGTGTTATTATTATATTTCCTCCTCGCATCTCCCTTCAGGACAGTCCGGGAAGCTGCTCGGGCCGAAGGTCAAGCGTCGCGTCCGTTGTCACGAGGTGTCTGTCGGCTGCACGACGAGAGTGAAAATAAAAAAGTTCCGCTTGTAAACCAACCGTTATAGGGTTGCCACAAACATGAATTATTTTAATATTTCATTTATGATAATCAATGGTAATTTTATTGCATTGTATATTAGAATTCTTTAAGATAACTTAATGCTCTGATGTTTCATAGAACTTTTCGAGTTGCGTAAAGAATGTTTAAGTCCAATGTTCTTCAGAACGTTTTGTATTTCATTTAAAGATAGTTTTACAGGAAAACCGATGTTAAATGAAAATATCTTGTAATTATTACCACTCGTTAACGTTTGGTAGCAATGGGTGAAGACCATTTTGTAGAATGAGAGAAGTCTCATAACGAGAAGATATAAAACTACCACAAAATATTACGTAACTATAAATATTAATATATATGCCTCGTTGGTCGTGCGGTTGCTAGCGCGACTGCCGATCAAGAGGTCCTGGGTTCAAATCCCGCGTTGGGTACTGCTGAATTTTTCTAATTTAGAATTTCTAGTAGTGACTCAGAGTCTGGATGTGTGCCTGGTGCATGGCAATAGGCTCACCACTTATTCCATTGTGGGACTTAACGTAACTGGTGAAATCTGGGGGTGTACCTCAGTCCTCTGCCTACCCCTTCGGGGATTACGGGCGTGATGTTACGTTACGTTTTCTTAATTACATTTAAAATCGATCCATGGTAAAGGATAACATCGTGAAGGAACCTGCGCTTCTTAGAATTCTCAGTAATGTCCACTGAGCCGTGTGAAGTATGCCAATCTGACAGGAAACCTGTATCCAGTCGAGGAACAATATACAGGTTGAAAAAAAATATTTTGATACGAACGACGAGACCGGGTGTAATTGTGTATATTTCACCTTATTAGCGGCGGTCGCGAACGTTGCAAATGTCAAGGCTAGAACTGCAGAGACTAAAGTACAGTTACCATAAAAAGTGTAAACATGATAACGATTTTCACAACTTTAAATCTTCTACTTGTAACTTGTATACAACTACCATGTCTAATACAATCACACTCGTTATTAAAGGCTAATTTCTGTGAATGTCACTGACATCAGGCAATGAGGACTACATTAAAATACCTCTAATATAATAATAGTAATACCTACACTTTTTTGTACAGTATTTCAGAAATAGTTGCCAAGATAACCAGATTTATATAGGACCATACAATTTGATAATAGCTTCCATGACCTTCTCCTTCTTCTTCATACCGTATTTGGTGAAAGTCTTAACTTCTGCTTACCTCTATGGGAAATAAGCATTACTTTATGTATATCTACGTGCGTAGTCGAAAACTAGCAATCATTTATGAGAATTGATGACTGGAAGGTAATTTCAGGGTGATTGTATAAGCGAATACGTGGCCAGTGCCCGGCCGGTGCCCGGCGAGGCCGCTCGAGGCCACTCGACACTACTGCTATGCGGTATCGAGGGCCGCACTAACCTTTGCTTTACGAAACCATTACTGCATGGGGCTCTAATTAATCTTAATCTAGGGCTCTAGGTCTAGTGGTCATAGACACTGACTGCTAAACCGAAGGTCGTGAGTTCCATTCTCATGCAGTACAAACATTTGAGTAATGAAAACATTCGTTTATTTTGTGTCTGGGTGGAATAAAAACATGTATGTAAAGTACAATTTATTATTTAAATATATTTGTTTAACAGCAGTCGGATTACCATACACATGCATTCAAAAGGTAACAGGTTTTTATGGGATTTTTACCCACTAATGCGCGTACCGCATACCCTTGGCAGGGGAAAACTCTCGCGCTGGCCGCCCACAACACCGGATGCTTTAAGACGGACAGAGACACGGAACGGAAAACAAAACGCAAAACAAACAAGTCGTAGTTTTCATGACAAAAAATATCATGTCCTTAGTCATTAACGGTATACCTATTACCTGCGTGTTATTATCACGCGGCACAGCGAGCGGCCGCGCACTTAGTCATTGGAATCCCAGAAATTCCAATACCACGCGTGTACGTTATGTCACCGGTGCTTGCGTCACGTGACACGTGACATGCCGCCCGTGTCTATAAACACTGTCACAAATACCTTAAACACTACCTATGGCCTCTTACCTAGATAATGTACATGTATATCTATCGCTGTGTGATGAAAAGAGATCATGTGCCCTGCAATGCTGTATACATACTTAGTTGGTTAGGTATCACGCTACTTATTTAAAAACCTAAAGTTGTAACTTTCGAGGAACACGGTGAAGGCGATTTCACTTTGAGAAGCGATCATGATCATGATCATGATCATTAGATGTACGAGTGTAGGACAGGCTCTGTCTAGTTTGGGATCAGTGTGGCGTATGTTAGTTGTGTCACGTACCATACATATGTACCTATATGCTATAATCAAATCCAGGTGAACGAATAAAACCTGTGTCCTAACAGTAACGTATTAAGAAATTAGCGTCAGAAAATAAGCAGACTTACAGAAAATGGAGAGATCACCAATATCGAGTCAAAAGATCTTAGCCTAATTTGGGACTTTTTTAAACTTGTCATATAATGATTTATCAGGGAGACGTGGACGGTGGTCGTAGATAATTGTTTCTGTAAAGAAACGCAAAGGAACACATGATTTATCCAACCGTGGTCGAAATGAGCTGAATCTCATCGACTTTCTAATCGTGATTGACGGACGAACAAAAGATTGGGGAACAATTTGAAATCTAGATGATATAAAGATTAAGACAATGCATTCCAGCGATGCTAAACTATCTCATTCAGCAGCGTAATTAGCAGAAATATTGAACAAGGTAGATTTGGATATGCTCTCGGATTTTCTAGCAATCGCCATCTTTATCGTCAGTCAACATCAGCCCATCGGAGACCGCCAGCCTAATTGCCGCTTAACTTTACAGATCTCTTGCGTTCTGCGACTGCGTTAACGCTACGAACCCCTCACAAACGACATTAACCTAAATAAAAGTTGAATTGAACATAAACCCAATATATTCCCGAGAGAACCTCCCAATCCGATATTATCAACAAGATTGAGCGCAGCTGCCACGGCCTTAAGTGTAGCGATGAGATAGCGCGGTTCCCATGCACACAGACTTCTAGACGGCATATAGCTGCTACTTAGTGCACTTAGTGCTTACACAACCCTATTGTGATAATCATAACGCTGCGAAGGAAATGAACCGATTAATTAATTTGTAATGATTCACACAACTATTACATGCTTTACACTAATATTTAACAGGTAAAATTTGTCTGTAGGACTGCGATAGTCTCCTAGATCGTCGTCTTTCAGATAGTATTTATGTTCTACCACCTCCCACACTTCTCATATTCTTCTGTTCCTTGGAGAAAATGAAGTTTATTGTTATTATTATAGAAAGGAATATTTGACTTCTCGGTGTCAGAAAAATGGTTGTTCCGAACTACGCGGAGCCTCAGCACGTTATAATCGTAAATCAACGATCGAGTACGTAACACAACTCTTACAGAAGCCGTTCCCATCTGCCGCGCGCCGCGGACTCTCGCGAATACCGTTTTAAAATATTAATAACGAAGACCACTAATGAACGGACAAAATGTAACACCTCGTGGGAAGCCACTGCCATTGTTGTGAGACTGCGCCAGGGTTGCCACCTGGGACTGAAATCACAATCTCCATAACCACAGTTGATAACTGTACTGGAGTTTAAAACATTCAAATTATCTATTTACTATCTTTTAAACATACGATGTGTTTAATATGCAATCAAATGACAGTATTTTTAAAACCTTTTAATCGTTTCACTGTTGAAAACGGGACTTTCGTAATAAGAATATTTAAAGCCATAGTCTACCACGCTGGCCACGTGCAGATTGGCAAACTTCACACGTCTCAGAGAACATTATAGAGAACATTGAAGTTTCTTCCCGAAGTTTTCCTACACCGATGTAGAGAATCTCCCATAACACATAAGATACCCAGTCTCACCCAGTTTATTAACCGTAAATATTCATATACGAGTACGATCAAATTATATCTGTACATATGTTATATATGTGATAAGGTGCTATGGTTTATACGCAATATGAAATACTAAAGGGTTAATATAGAAGCGCGGGTAGCAGCCCTATCGGGCACTTCCTAAGGCCGACGGCCGGCTGATAACGAGCAACAGCAATTACCCTTGTTTATCCGGATAATTAATTAGACTGCGCGCTGATGGAGGAATATGGCTTCATTATCGGCAGCCCACCGACCTCGCCTCTTACGTGACCGCGCCACATCGGGGCCTCAGGATTTTCCTTAATATTAGCTATTTAAGGTAATATTGCTGATGGGAGCAACACTCTTAATTGTATTATACGGTACTAATTATTCTGTTCTTACACGCCCTATTATCCCATAAATTGTTATGTACAAATCTACTAATCTCCACTACCATTAACTCCTATCGTGCTGGTTATCAGTAAGAGATCATTTATTAGCTATAATCAGTACGTGTCTGTCTTGTCCAATGTTTATGTATAACGAGGATTATTATTATTAATACTCATTCTTTAACAAAGATAACAATAACGTACTTACTGTAACCATTAAAACTCCATTAAAAAGTGACTTTTTTCTACTGATATTTTCTCTCTGTGAACTACGATAGTGCTCAGAGCTGGTGACTGCAACAACTTATATCGATTGCATTTCTTGGTAAACGTTACTTGTAATTTAATATTTTTTTTGTAATTCGACTTTGCCGCCCATTCCGTGACGAGACTTCATCATTCTCTTGTGCTTTGATTAAATTTTCGGCTAGTAACTACAACAGGAATGTAGTCTAATAATAAGTGTAATGTTAAAGTAACTCGAGCCGTTCGTGATCGGACCACATCAAGGTCTTATCGTATCTTGATTAAGTTTCCGTGTGGAGGAAAATTGTTTATCCTTCCCTGATCATAATTGTAGCTTACGACGTACTTGCAAGATAAGTGCAGTTGTACACAAGTTTTTGCACTTAGTCTGCAAAATTTCTCAACGGTATACCATCGAGACAATTAACGAACTTTGACATTGTCCTCGTTTGTGGAGGAAATATTGTTACAAAATAAACTGTAAATGACACGTGATCGAAATGAATGTTTTCACGCGCTAACAAGAACTTTTCTTTCACAGATAATTCTTGCCGACGAGTGCACAGAAGCGGAGGGCCGAGCCTGGCACATGAAACATTTCGCATGCGCGGAGTGTTCCCGGCAGCTGGGCGGGCAGCGGTACATCATGCGGGAGGCGCGCCCGTACTGCCTGCCATGCTTCGATAACTGCTTCGCGGAGTACTGCGACGCTTGCGGCGAGCCCGTCGGCGTCGACCAGGGCCAGATGTCGCACGAGGGCCAGCACTGGCACGCCACAGAGCGATGCTTCGCTTGCCACACGTGCCGGGCGAGTCTACTCGGTCGACCCTTCCTTCCCCGCAAAGGCGCTATCTTTTGCTCCATAGCCTGCTCCAAAGGCGAACCACCGACACCTTCCGATTCCTCGGGACCGGGTCTTCGACCACCGCGAGTACCTCGACCCCGCCGAATGCCATCGCCAAAATCTCCACCTAGATCGCCGCAAAGAGAACCTTCTCCACATGTGGACGCAGACTCTGAACCCAGTTGCTCTTTAGCTCCCGAGTCTCCTCCTCCGCACCCACCGCCTCCACCGCCGCATGCTTGCCTGAGCCTCGATAGAGCTCTTGCAGATTTAAGATTGGAACCGACTTTGGAACATCAATTACAACCGAGCCCAGTATCAGAAGAAACGAGAGACAGCACAGATCATTGGAAGCCTCCGCATCCCGTCGAAGCTCAAGCGGTCGTTACTCCGGGACATTCAACCTCGATGCCCGAGTTAACGTTAGTAGATAGCAAAGTTTCCCCGCGGAAACCTCGAGGGGGACGAACGGTGAGGTTCTGCGGCGACGACAACGAAGCTTTCGAACCAGACGAACCGATCCGGAAGGAGAAGATCCGAGATGAAGATGCGAGTAGCTACTGCAGTACGTGCTCCTCGTCGTCTTCCTCGGCCGAGTCCTACACCTTGCCGACGAGGAGAGCTTACGGCGGAGTGAGGATATCGTACGTTCCGAACGACGCAGTCGCGTGCGCCAAAAGAGAGAGACAGCGAAAGAATGCCCAGCACGATAAAAATTGTATTATCTCGTGATCTCGGGCCTCGATCGCGCCTCACAATCCCTCCTAGTGACACCAACCTCCGAGCTAAAGACTGACTTTTTGATAGATTTTGTAGCCCCTTAACGCCATAGTATTATAATTAGGTAGATGAACTGTCTTCCCTAACTTTATGAAAATACTCACTAGCTCTGCACTTACAACGCTTGTCAGATAACTGCCAAAAGAGCGTAAGTCTCGTATAAGAGCCAGCTGGTGCGTGCACATGTGTCCCGCACAGTGTTGTGACATTGGAGCAGACAAATTCGTTATTGTACTTACGGTCAAATCCCTATTTAATAAAATTTCGGGACAAATTTATGTCACCATTTGTTAGTTTGATTTAATCTTCACTAAATACGGAGTCGCATTCATTGGATACACCTTTCCTTTTGTAGATAGCGTAAAGGGTTATCGATTATATTAAACTCCTATTCAATTATGTTTCGATCCGGGTGGTCGTTAAGAAACCAGCTTTAAAACGTTAGAAAATAATAATATATTGCATGTAATTATTAGGAAGGACATATCGCCGCTTCGCGCTCATATCTCGATTTAAAAACGTTATTTTACTACATATCTCGTTTTGCCACTTAGCGTTAAATATAGAAATGTAAGAGTGTAAATTAAAAGTAATCAGTACAAATAGGAAATGTATTATTTTGTAAGTTTTTGTACTAAAAGAATGTGTGTTCAAAGTGTGTATATATAAAATAGGTTAACGTAAGTAATCGTATTGCCTTATCGTTCGTGAATGAATATTGATGTAAATTGATGTAAACAAGTAATGTATACCATGTCGGTATATTGATATGTTTTATACCTATCTAAAGCGGTAATGTAACTTACAAAGACAATATTTTATATAAGAATGGTTGTTTACAGTGTTTTTTATGATCTCTGTGACTCATTTCTGGTTTACATTTGTACGAAAACAATATAATGGACGTATTAAGAGGCGCGTTCGATGGTAGCCATGTTTGAGAGTCATGCACAAAATGACGGAAACAAAATATACCTGAGCTTAATATTTGTTTATTTTTTCATTAATTAAATTCATTATGTTGTTTGTGAACAATACAATAAATGTGGAAATATAAATATCGTTTCCAAACTTAAGCTCTCGATTTCAAAATGGCGTCCACTTGTTTCTTACCAGATATGAAATAACGAAGTAGCTAACAATTGATATAAATATGTTTGTACTTACAACACTGTAGTTATGTAATAATATGTACCCTTAATCGTTTCGGACTGAGTATCGGTGAAGCATGTTCTTCTATATACATAGTTTCTACGTGGTGGATGCCGTTTTAATAACGACAGCGCACATAGATATTTTTGTACTAAACCATTGGAGAGGCAATGATCTATGATCAGGACTGCGGGCCTACATGTTTAAGATTGATTATAGATGTCCATAGGCTGCAGTGACCACTGCACCGCGTGGACGGTGTTGTTCTGCGTTCGTGACGTAAAAGATTAATTTGACACAACCAGAAAGTGTACAAATTGTAATATTATCGTGTACCTAAAGTTTATAAGTTATTTTAAATACAAGAGAATAAAATGTTTTTTGGATATAAGGATCGCATTTTGATTATCTCATATCTCCCCTCCCTTATAATCACTTAAGATTACAATTGCCAATAGTATACAAATTATAGTAGGTAATAATTTTCTTCTTAAATGTATTTATATTTATGTATTTCATATTCTTTATAACTAAATAAAATAAACAATGTTTAGATTTATATACAATACATTTAAACAATGCATATGAAACGTAATTACATACAAAAGCTATCGAAAGCTTGCACCAAATTACTAAAATCATAGCGCTCAACTCAATCTTAGACCGTCGGACACTGTAAGCGACGCATCACTTTATACTACGTAGTGATTACTGTTTAATTACTCTTACTACTTTCGGCTATAAAAACAATTTCTAGATTATACGACAGACAGACAAGGCTAATTCGATAGGCAATAAAATTTTACACGCTAACTTTTAATAGTAAAACTTTCTGCTACGCTTGTAATAAATATGATACAGTATATTTACTTACGACAGTAACTGTAATATGGTTGCCATTTGTATACGAATCTAATTTTAATACGCGGAGTAGCCCGCCGTGCGGTAGAACCACGGTATAACCCGATATTAACGGGTATCGCGTACAGTTTACCGGTTATTACCGGTAATGACCATCGCGTGAAGTATTCGCTCGCTCTGGCAAAATTGAATCCGATGTGTATTCAAACACTTAGTTTACTTACATATCCTGGCTGTTATCAGAGAAAGTGTCTGTCTGTGCGTATTGACACGGCGCGCTGTGGGAACGAACCGCTGTTTCTCTATTGTACCGATTCACTAGTCCATCTTCGCGGGTCTGTCTGCCATCACAACCGTACACCCTTAAAAGTGAAATTTAATATTATAACGAATAATACAAGTGGGCATTTGATAACAGTGTTAAAACAACACAAGGACGGCTAACCGTTCATAGAACAAAATATTAAAATATTTAATTAATTGTTACATAACAACAGAGGCGAAGAAATGCTCGTAAAATAAAACTATAAAATAAACATCGTAAAAATAAGTATAAAAACCGGTGAAATAATCGCGATACGATTAAGAAACATTAATGAGGCTACCGGAATGTGTCCCTGAACCTGCGGCCGCGACCTTGGCAACAACCCCCAGCGCCCGCCTGGCTCGGCGCCCAGGGGTTGAACCGCGGGGCTAATAAATAATAGAATTACTATATAAAATAAACATTGTAAAACTTTGTAAAACATTGCTAAAACTTGTTGAGTTATATTTTTTGTATGTAAAACAACAAATGAGCTATATAGATGTTGTAGTAGATATATTAGTAGTCAATGCAGTCTTTGAACATTTGCTCCGAGAAATTTCTAACGCGTTACTAGCTGTCAAACACTACTTTAACTTTTTAATTTAAAACCTTCCAAGTCCTGAATTGCTCCGTGGATTGATCCCGCGAATAACAAAGAAATTCAGTTATTAATACCTAATATATTTTTAAATGTGGACATTATGATCTTTAAAGATTGTATTGCCCGTTCTGTTGGATATATATTCTGTAAACTGAACAGTATTGTGTGTCACGTGTTATTAAGTTATTACGGTTATATTAGCGGATTGATTAATGAGCGGGGTGAGCTCGCCTGGCAAAGGGTTGCAGACTAAACACCGCAGAGGCGCCGCTGGAAATATTACGTTCATTAATTTCAATATTGGAAACAATGAAAAGATAACGAACCAATTAAAAGTAGTTTTGACGACTACTAGCTGTGCCCGCGACTTCGTCCGCGTTTGAATTTAATTATTTTATTTTAT